>VANL01000552.1:0-29891 GCA_006352455.1 Brachionus sp. 'Tiscar' | reverse complement strand
TGAAAAGACTATTAATTTGTTCATATTTATATTCAGATACTTTTTTTTGATAAGATATGAAAAGTCCAAATTTTAAAAAAAATTTTATCTTTTTAATTGGTACTTGAAGTTTTTATTCGATTTTTGCCAACTGAAAACATTATTTTATCTTGATTGTGAATAATTTTAATTCAAAAATGGAAAATTTTGTTTGAATTTAAATATTTTTTCCAATATCAAGCAGACTTTTTTTATTTATTTCAAACTTGCTTTAAAAAAAATCCAAATACCTAACCAAATTTAGAATGTCTAAATTTTTTCTTTTTGATATATCCAATTTTGGATTAGTTTATGCATTTTGACATTTATTTTCAATTTTTACTTAAAAACAATACAGTCATTGTATATTTTAAGCAATTATATTTCAATATCTTGCTATAAAAACCAATAACAATCATAAACCAGCTTTAGCAAAAGAAAAAAACTTTTTTTGATATTTAATCTAATTCAAAAATTAGTATAATAAGTGTTTTTGATTAATTTTTTTAAACTTAAAAATCCTAAACAACAGTAAATATCCTGTGTTTAACCATATTTTTAAATCGTTGAGAAATATAATTTTTAATTTCCTTGTTGAGTAAATTCTTTATTTTTTTTTATATTTGGTTTCATTATTTATACGATTCTATTTAATATTTTTAAGTATTAATTCCCAAAAATTCCCAATATCAAATGTTTTGAAATAATAAATTTTAATTTTTTAAAAATTGCTGCAATATATGCTTTATATACTATTTCAATTTTTAAAAGTTAATTTTTCTAATAATCAATTTACTTTAAAAATTCAATTTAATTGAATGTTAATAATAATAATAAAAATTAAGCAATTATAAGCAAATTTTTTATTTAAAATCAATATGCTTCTTGTAATGATTTTTTTTTGTTTATTCCTATTTAAATTAAAATAAAAATATACTTTAGCAAATTTAACAATTCAAATATTACAATTAGGCGAACAAATTAGATTCTTCAAAAAATAAATCTATAAAAGTCTCAGTTTTTAATACAAATTTCAAATAACTAAGTTTATTTTAGTCTTCTAATGCAAGTTAATTAATGTTGGAATAATCAAATGTATATATATGTTTTCAAATGTATAGAATTCATTCCGATCAAAGAATTCATTCTTATGTTAAGTGTTTAATTTTACCATTTTCGATTTTAAAACTTAAAAATTACGTAAGCTTTGTTTTCAATTTTTATACTCTTTTAGCTTAAAAAAATTTGAGAGGCATTTTGAGAATTTGCAATCTTTGTTTTCAAATGATTGTAGTTTAAATCTTAGCTTGGTTAAAGATAGGATTCTTATATTTAAAAAAAAAGTGTAATAATTAAAATCTAAATGAAAGCTCATAAATTTCTAACTAACTTGAGTTCAAATTTGTTGAAAGAAATTTAGATCTTTTTTCAAATTCAACTAATCGGAAGGAAAATCATACAATATAAAAATGGAATAATTGTTTCATTATTTCAAGCTAAACACACTTACAACATTTGATTGCATGTAATCATGAACTTAATCAATACTCAATCAGATATTAGTGAAAGGAAAATCTTGCAATAATTCAACTGTTCAACTGTTTTAAGTTTTTTTTAAAGATAATATTTCTGTTGATTGTAAAAAGCATAACAATAACAGTCTATTAACTTCATTTTTAATATTGCTCAGTATATGGTAACTTAAAAGATTATGCCTGATGTAAGCAATGAATTGATAATTTTTCACAAAAATATACAATCTGGTATTTAAAATTAAAGTAAAAATAAAAAGGTTCAAAAACAAAATAAAAAGTTTTTCTTATTTTTATTGCGTAATTTATTAATTTAATTGTTTTGTTTTATTTTATTTATTAATACGATTTTTTTCATTTATAACTGAGAGAAAATTTAAGCTTGGGGTTATTTTGCCGATCCTCGTTTTATTTAATAAGATCTGAAATTTCATATTTTATTTTATAAATAAATTAATAAAATTTAAACATAAATTTTTCTAGGTGTAACAAAATACTTTCTTATTTATTACTTGAAAAGATTTGCAAATAGATATTTTAGTGAGTTTATTTTTAAATAATTGATTAAAGCTATTTTTATTCCAGTAGAAATTTTCAGATTCAATAACGCTTATTATTTTTATTCCTTTTTTTCTCTCTTCAACATTCGTTTTTGGATAGTTTATAAAAGTCTACAAGCTAAAAGCTAAAATTAAAATTAAGTTTTTAGTTAGCAGTTTTTAAAATTAAATGTTTGTAAAAAAATTTCTTAATTAGAACTTTTTATTTAATCATTAGTTCAAATTTTAATTTTATAATATCATAATTAAATTTTAAGCATTTCGAACTCATTTAAAAAAAAATTATACTAATCGGATAATAGTGCGGAATAGAAACTAGCTTTAGGCAATTCACTACGATATTATTTTTTAATACAATTTTCAAGTGTTTAATAATTGGCTCGATTACTTCAATATTTTAAAAATTTTTGTTTAGTTTAAAAAAAATTCTCAATATATGTCCAGACATATGAATAAAAAAAGACATTAATATAAAAATAGCCTCAAAATTTAAAAAATAAATAAAAAATTTTATTAGAAAAGCTTTTATTTTTGTGGACTTCTTCTCCGACTATTTATTAGTAATGGTATGCAATACTTTATTTTATTTAACCATAAAAAAATTAAAAAAGATTTTCTTTAAAATTTTGAATTTTTTGCTTATAAAATTAAGTAATATTTTTAAGTAAATTAACTTTTTACGGTATTTATTAATTATTTAATATTTTTTTGGATTATCTTCATTCTTTTACTTATTTCATATAATTTTAAATTATTTTTAAATTAGAGATTTTTTTTTCAAATTTTAAAACAAAGTTCAACGCATTTTTTTTCAATACTGACATTTTAATTAGTATTTAGGTCAAATGAGCACTTAAAAAAAAATTAAATTTGGAAAAATATTTCACATTCGACTTTTGTGTTATTTTTTGAATAATGTTTGACGCCTTCGAAAATTAGGACAGTTTAATCTTTTGATTAAAAAAAATTCGTTCTACTTTGATAATTATTACGATTGTTAAATATATTATAATCTAAGTTAGCTAAATATGGTATTTAAATCAAGTCTAGAGTCACACGTGCCGACAGTCTGCTCATATTTTAATAAAATAAGAAAATTAATTTATAACTAATTATAAATATAAATTAAAAATTTTATTTGATATTAATACTTATAATCAATCAAACTAAAATAACTTTGACATATAGATTTATTTTTTGAACAAACTAATTTGTTAATTAAAAAGTTTTTTATGGAATTTTTAAAACTTTTATTAATTTTTTAAGTAGCTCTAGCAACATGTTCTTTTTTTATAAGTTAAAATCAGATTTCGAGATTTTTTATCTGCTCAATAATTAATCACATACTGTTTAGTTGATAGAAATAATACATCTAGATTTTTGCTGATAATTTTACCATGTATTTAGATTTTATCACAAAATAAAAATATTTTGAAAAAATCACAAGTTTCCTTTTTTATTATATGCAGATTAACAGTTGTATTAAAGACAATCTGGCCTTTAAAATTTCCCACAACTTAATTATTTAATAATTTATAAAAATAGGTGGTCCTAACTAGGTTAAGACCAGATTGATTTATTGATTTCATTAAAAAAAGTTGGCTTATATTAAATATCTAAGTTTAACACAACAATAGCTATATGAAAAATTTCACGATCAAAATTTTCGAGAAGTATATATCTCAGCACATTCTACCGAAAAACTAACATAAATCGCCTATGTTCTCTTATGAAGCGAACGGATTTATGTTTAAATAACAGACCACTGAGAAAGAAAGCATAGTATACGCTCGAATTAATTAGCCATTTCTCTTAATTTTAGTGTACCTTTAGAATAAATTTTTGTTTTAATCATATTTTGGTAATTACGGTCTTTGCTTTATTTAGATAAGCATCTAATAAATATTTCAAAAAGAGAAAATATTAAAGATAAATAACTCGAAATAAAAATACTCACATAGTACTTTCGACTTTTTAAGCTCTTTTCTTTTTTATATAGAGGATTATACATTACAAAGCAGTGACTTTATAAAAATCCGAAAACAATAATTTGATAAAAATAAAATAGCCAAAAAGTATACAGAAAAAATCTACACATTTCAAGTAGGCCTCGATTTATTTAAAAACTATCTTCATTTCAATTTAAATTTATTTTGAAATGTGCTTTTTTTTAAACTTGATTTTTACTTAATATTTATAAGTGTATTAAACAATATAATTTTTTAAAGGTTAGTTTAAGACAAATTTTTATAATTCTTAATTTAATTTTAGAATATTTAAAAAACTATGATTGTATTTTATTTTTGCAAAACAGATAAAAAAATCTGCCTTTTTAATTCAATCGATCGTGATAGTAGCCTAAAACTAACAGAAAAACATATTTCTAATACCATTGAAGAATTTTGATAAGAAAAAAATCGAAGAGTCTATTTGTCTGGTTTTAAGAGAATTTTGATTGAAAAAGGATAAGCATAAATCTATCTTCTAGAGGGCGCACAAGCCAATAACCTTAGATATGGATAACAAAAATCAATCAATATACAGTGAAATCGCTAATAAATTGCGATTGAAATTCTGATTTTTTAAGATAAATATTTATACTTATAGATATAAAGTTACTTAATTAAATCACAGGGGTCTTGTTTTTTCGCATTTTTTTACCGAGATATAATTTTTTATGTTTGTTTCAACTCAGTAGTACTAAGAAATATAAATTTTTTATTTTCAGTTTTGTGTGTTAAATTTACTTATATTTATATTAACTTTATTTATTTGAAGTGGTTTATTGTTTCAATATAATTATCAAAATTTATTGAAAAATATCCGAAACAGTCTGGGCATTTTTACGGCATAAATCAATGCAAAAATGCTGTTTTTGTTCCTCGAATTTCACTTCAGAACTTTGTGGAGTGATTAGATATGTAGTTTTTCGAAGCACTAAATAATTCAAATAGAATCCTTAAAAAATAAATTTACAATACAATAATTAGACCAAAAGCTAATTTTTGAGAAGAAATCTGACCGATTTCAATTTATTATTTCTTTATTTTTCTATTCTTAGGAATTAACTAAAATTTAGTGCACCCATTAAAAAAAATTATATAATTTATTAATTGATTTTATTCTGTATTGCTGCTGGATTCGTTTAAAGAAGCTTTTATTCCCTTTGGAGTTTCTTTTGAAATAATTAATAGCTCAATCTAGAAAGTAGAGATAAAAAGTTGCAAAAGTTATAAATATCTTTTATGATTGTGAATTATTATATTTGATTATTGGCTTCCTTTTAGAATTTGATTAAAAAAAAAGGCGAAAATCTTAACGCACTAGTTCTTTAGGTTTATTAAAAATAATTAACAAAACTACTACCATTTCTCTTGAATACCAAATAAAATGCGAAACACATTCGAAATAATGAATTAATGCTATTAATATTAAGTAAATCAAGTATTTTTCATTAAGATTAATTTTTCGATTCAAAAGTAAATTTTAGTTTTAGTCCAAAATTATCTAGAATTCAACTTTTAATCTCTTTTGATTATCAATACATACAATTTACCTTACAATTTGCCACACCGATTAACCAGTTTGCATCGTTTATGTTTAAAATATTTTTTTTTTATTTATCCAAGAAATCTGATTAAACAAGTAAAGTTTTTTTATATCTAAAATTATATGCTTTAATCTAAAGGATCAAATAGTCAAAATTAACTTTGGATTTTGTTTAATATTTTATTTAAATATAAGTCTAAATTATGTCAAAAAAAGTATCTTGGTTCATAATATAATTTGTTTAAAAATATCCGCAAAAATAGTAAAATAAATTTGATTTTTTTTGCGAAACGTTTCAAAAAGAATTAAAAGCAAAAAATTATCTGCTTTTGGGGTTGCTTTAAAGAGTCAGACTAAGTCGATCCAGTTATTTCAAAATTCTTGAGATTTTAGCCAATTATCGTATCGAGATTAACTGGTATATAGCATTTTCCGCTCAGTTTTTAAGAATTATTAAGCTCTATGTTTCTGAATTCAAATAATTCTCTTAAATACTCAAATACATTTTAATTTAATTTCAAAATAAAATTTGTTTCTTTGACTAATAACTTTGATTAAATCGAGAGAAATGATAATGTGTAGCTAGTTATGTCCTCTAGATTAAGATAAGAAAACGAGATTTCTATAAAAAATTAATTTAAATATTTTTGTTGAGAAAATATAGCATTTTGAGATTGGTCATGCACCCATTCCTTAAATTTGGATTTAAGTCATTTCGTGCATTTAAAAAAAAATCCACATTCTTTTTACAATTTAAAAAAAAAGGACAAATATGTTCTAATTAATTGCCATAAATTAAGATATTAGCCCAAGGTTTGCTAAAGACTAAGAGTAAAGTGTTTATATGCAGCGTTTAATTAGTACAAACAAAAATTTTATTTACCAAAAGCTAATTTTCAATTAATGTATTGAAATATGTTTCTTTAAAGCAATTTTTTAAAAATTCTTTTTGAGTATTCGTTTTTTTTTTTCACTCGGGACATATTAATATTTAAAAAGATTACCTACAAAAAAGATATTTTTAAAAAAAATGACCTTTTATTTAGAGCATCGAAATTCTTTTGTTATAAAGTTTTGAAAATTTCATTAATTTCAAAAGGATTTTATCGCTTCATTTCATTTATTTTCAACATCATCTTGTAACTAAAAGAACCGTGTTGTAGCTTGTCAATTGAATTCATTTGACATAGACGCATAAATCTTTTAGGATGATTTTGTTTAATGTTAAAAAATGAAAATTATGTGAGTAGGTAATATTTAAAATTTTAATAGTGTTTGTTGAAAGCTTTTTTAATAAAATAAGTGATAAATAAGTTTAGTATAAGCTCGGCTTGTAACAATTTTTATCAAAGGCACATCAACAAAATAAAATATGACAATGGTTCTTGAGTAAGGCCTAAAAAACCAAATCTGATCCTCAACTTAATTATTAATTAAATTGTCATTAAAAACTATTTAATGTCTTTGAAAAATGGGGCTTTGTTTTATGGGGTTTTTTCAACAAAGAAAAAAGCTTTGATGGATAATTAATTTTTTTAGATGGAAAGAAAAATTTATAATTTCATTAATTGACGTTCAAAAAGAAAAAAATTTACACGTAAAAATTTAAATCAAGAGAATTTATGCTTGGCTTTGTTTTTTTTTTCAAAAAATGAAGCAAATTTAATCTTCTGAATCTTGTTTTAAACAAACGGTCAACCGGTTATAAACTTTTCAGTTTTTTCTGCAATACAGAATCAAAATTATGCCAAGTTGGAAGCCTGATTGTTTAAAAGCCACCACAACACTTAATCACATCAACAATACCATTCAAACAGCTCGGCTTTTAAATGGTAATTTTTTTAATCTTAAATTTTGGTAATTTTTCAAAATAAACTTTAAAATATCTAAAAACTTCGAGCTAAGCTCTCTTTTCATTGTTTGAAGTAAAATAATAGCAAAAAAAAGCTTTATAAAAGTTTAATTAACCAAAGTATCTATTGTTTTAGTAAATAACATAATAAACAATCTGATTGTTAATTTATTTTTATGATGATCCTGTGTTGCTACGAAAATAATTTTTTTTAAGCTTGTCAAATTAAATAGATTAAATCACTACAGACATATGATCGGGGAAAAATATCAAATTTTAAGAGTTTTAAAATTCATTGAATTAATTTTGTCCCAATGTCCTAATATTTTTGTAAAATTTAGAAGAAAGTTTAAGTCTTTCAAACGAATCAAATGCATCAAAACAAAATAATTGCAATGACTCCAATTCAAACAACATTAAATTAGACTCGCCACATTCAACCAGATCAGAACAATCGTCGAAAGCTCTCTCATTTCAAAATGCTTCGACCAAAGTGTCAAGTAAATTTTCGTTTTTTTTCCATTAAAAAAAAAACAAGAAATGAAAAATTTTTTTTGTGCGATTATTTTTTGATTTTTGATAAATTTATAGTTAAATTTTCATATTTGATCAAGTCTGTAAAAATTTTTTGTTTATCTAAACTAAAAAGAATCAGTTTTCAAAAAATATTTGATGTAACCTAACACTTTAGCTTGTGTTCTATATTGAAATCAATCAAATTAAATCAACTTGAAATCGACTAATCTCTGTTAGAGAAAGGATTTTCTAAGAATATTTTATCAGATGAAGCTAAATTTGAGAATAATGTCACTTGAATTTTAAATAAATCAAATTCGCCTTTTTATTGTTCATTCTAGAATGTAAATTCAGTTTTAAAAGCATGTTTGAAGACTAGTTAGCTAAATAATTAGGTCTAAAATCAAAAAGAATATTTTTTTTAGTAAAGCTACTACTAAAATCGCTTTAATTTGCATAAATGAGGTACAATCAACAAATTTTCATTATCAGGCCTAATTTTGATCGAATTTTCGGCTATAGACTGTACAAAGAAGAATTTCAATAATGATTTATTTTCCATCATTTTTAGCGAATTTTTTCGCTATCGTCTTATCGTTAACACCATATTATTTAGCATTTAATAGCTCGAAGAAAATAATTGTTAAAATATGCTTTTTACTACTGCATATTTATCTCAATTTCAGATTTAGCGGATAAATATTAGTTCAAAAATCAGACTAAATTTTTGGGACATATTAGTCTGAGATTAGCTAAGGTTACAAGTTTTAGTTTTCTAAAATATTTTATTAAAATTCTACTTTTTCTAAATTTTGCTAGAGTATTCTTTATTTAAAAATAGTTATTTTTTTCTCATGTTTATCCAGAGCATTATATTTTCTCTTTAATCAGTTTTATTACTCAATAAAATTTTCAATCCATATTATTTCAATAACTAATGAGCCATATGATCATATCAAATTTAGATAGATTTATTTCTCCCGCGGAAACACTTTATCTAAATGTTTTTTAACCAAAGTTTTAACCATCACTGCTATTATTATATAACATAGGCTTATAAAAGAAAAATAAGTGAAAATGATATATACAAAATTTTTCAGAAATCAGAAAGAATATTTATGTTTAAAAAAAGCCGTTGGATTCTTTATGACCAAATATCTTAAAATTTTAACTAGAAATGCAAATAAAAATCTATTAGTTTCAAATTTCTTTCTGAGGTATATTACTTGGACTTAAATTTTTAATTCAAGTTTAGATCTAAAATATTTTAAAATAATAATATTTCTTTTAAAAAAAGTTTTTTTTTTTCTATTTCAAAATAATCAAATATCAGAATAAAGTGCCTGAATTTTCAAACAAAATCCAAGTACAATAATATTTATTTTTTAGATTATTTGCTTCATATTTTACAACCATTGTATTAAAAACTAGTTTAGCTTTTTCATAAAATCACATTAAAACAGTCTAATTTCGAAATTATTATTTTTTTATTATTGCGACAGAAGCATTTAAAGTTTATCAAAATATTTTAGTATTTTTTTAGGTTAAAACCTATGAATTTAGGAAATTTTAAATAAACTCAATGTAATAAGCAATATTTGCAGGATAGCATTCGCAAGAGATTTCAAATTTTGCCGGAACTGATAAAAATATCGAATTATTCAACTTTAAATCTATAAAGGATTAATGATTGAATCTTAAGCTTAATCCGATAATCAATTAAAAATGTAATTAGATTCATTTTAGATTTCTCTCGAATTGTAGATGCTACTTTTGGGATATTAATCACCATTCATATATAAAAATTTATTTACTTCGAGAAATATTTAGTTAGATAATTTTTTTAGATATAAAAAAAGCTTTACAAATATTTGATATTATATTTTCAAAAATTAACTCAATTAAGTACATGGGCAGTTTTATGCGAGACTTAAGTTCAATCAAGCTTTAAAATGATAAATTGTTGAATACTGTCTGAAAACTCATTTTAGCAATCTATCAATATTAATTTAATCAAAAAAAAACACTTAAAAGGATTTAAAAATACGTTTAAATATTATTATAATTACACGAGACTTAAACAATTATTCTCTATGTGCAGGTTTTAGATTTAAAAAAAATCATTGAAAATTAATTAAATAGAAAAAAAAAATAGAATTAATGGAATAAAAAAAATTTATCGCCCTAGTAACTTAATTTTAAAATTAAAATCTGTTAAGAGTTTTAATTACAATAAAGAGCTAAGTTCCTTATAGACAAACGTTTACTTAATAACTTTAAATAATTTAATTATTAGGCTTTAAACTTAAAAGCTTTGAATTAAATTAAAATTTTTAATCAAATTTATGGGCTAAAATTTGATCAATCATTATTTTAAAATTAGCTTTGTTTACTTGATTTTATTAATGGCCACTTAAATTAGATTTTGTGATAAGCTCACGGTAAGTAAAGTCTACTTGAATTATTTTATGATTGAACTGAAAGCTTTATGAGCAACTTAATCAAAACTCACGCACGTTCTCTAAGTAAATTTTAGCTAAATAAATTTATTGTTAAAATTTTTCATAATTGAAAGCACGATTGAAATAAATTCTATTTGTTTTGGTTGCATCGTTTCAAAACGATGCGATAAGGCTTTTTTAGGTCACAAAGGCTGAGGTATATTAAATTATTTTGCCAAGTGACGAATTAAGTTTCTTAAATAAGATGTCTTAATATTTAAATAAAAACTTATTCTTATCTTTTTTCTCAAAGATAAAAAAAAATATAGATAAGCAGATAAGTGATATGAGCTAATAGAAGAAAAGCGATTTTCTTCTAAGTTTAAATTATTTACCTAAGCCAATAAAAAATACAACAGAAAAGTGTAAAAATGGGCAATACAAATAGTAGTGAAGACTTATCTTTTTTAAAATCGTCTTATTCAACACTTAATTTGAATCGAAAATTTAATTTATATACCAATACCAATAAAATAAACAGGTCTAGTTTAAATGACAATAAAACAAGACGAAAAAAATCTGCCTCAACTACATCGTTGTCTAGTCTAGGTACTAAAAATTTGACTAGTGTAAATACTAGGAATTTAAAATGGCTTTATTTTGGTAAATTATTTAAAATATTCATTTCTTGTTATTTTTTTGTTTTCTAAGAATTAATTTTTAAAATTTTAGTACAAAAAGGTTATTCAGTGGTTGAATTATCTCGTATTAATGGATCCCAATTTGGTCTTACCATAGCTGGTAATAATTTTATTTAAATTGTTTACTTAAAATAAAAAAATATTTTTTTATTTATTTGTCAATTAAATGTATTTTGTTTGAGTACAAAAAAAAATTATTAAAAAACTCAAGAAAACACAAAATTCAAATTTTTTGCTCAAATTCAATACAAATAAAACAAATAAATTTTTCGAAGAAAATTATTTTGTTGATTATGCAAAAGGCTATTAAGATTTTTAAAACTTGATTTTTTCAATAAATAAATTTACGCAGCATTTAAACTGAATTGTAGGAATAAAATTTTAATATTTAGCTTCAGAAGCAAGCATAAAAAAGCTAAAAAAGGTCAATTTTTCTTACTTGAAAATCTAAAAAACAAGCTATTTAAAATGCTTCAATAACTTGTTTGTTTAAATATTCAAAATAAAATTTAATAAGCTAATTCAAAACCTAATCCTAATCCTATTTGAGAACTTGAACCACAAAAAAAAATTTAAATTGTGTTTTCAATTATTTTATTAGTTTTTTTGTTATGTAAAAAAAATCACTTTTTTTTTAAGCATAATTTCAAAATTTTTAAAATTTCTTTTAATCTTTTTAACTATTAAGGAGGAACTGATAAAGACAGTAGACCAAGAATTTGTGATCTCAAGCCTGGAAGCATAGCGCATAGGTATTATAAAATAAGCAAAAGTAAAAAACTTATTAAATCAGAATAAATTTTCAGATGTGACGAATTACAAATTGGTGACATGATTATCTCAATAAACAATATTAGAACTCAAGGACTTAAACATGAAGAAATTATTGATCTCATTAAAAATGCCGGAGACTCATTGCGTCTTGAATTTGAATACAATTTGCCTCCTTGGCGTAAACCATTTTAAAATCAAATTGGCTTATAAAACTTACAAATATTTTTTTAGCAATACATCCTCACCATGCCGTCAGATCTAATACTGTTCACATTCAACTCGAAAAAGAAAATAATTCATATGGCTTCACAATTAGAGGAGGATATAATGAAGATCAGATCAAGTCTCGACCACTTATTGTAACTAATATACGAGCGGGAGGTCCTTCGGATAGAGAAGGAACTCTAAAAATTGGTGATCGAATATTAGCTATAAATGGAATTAACGTTGCCAGCGCTAGTTTAAATGACGCTTATTACATTTTAAAGCAATGTAAAGGACTAACTTTGTTCTTGATTGAGTATGATTCAGCAATAGTTGATTCGATAAAGAATTCAAATGGTCCTTTACTAATTGAAATAGAAAAGTCTCCAGGTTCATCAATTGGTATTAAGTTATGTATGGGTAAATCAAATAGTGGAAAAAATCAAATATTGGTAGAAAGTGTTAAGCCAGCAAGCATTGCCGATCGATGTGGAGCCATCTACGTAGGGGATCAAATTTTGTCCATTGACGATATTAGCTTTGAACATGTAACTTTGGCTGAAGCAAATCAAATATTAAAAAATTGTGTTGGGGAATTTTCGCGAGTTGAAATACTTCCTCTAAGCCAAATGCATGCGACAAAATCATTTAGTCAAATTAAAAGTAAGCTAAGTTCATATTAGATTGTAGTTTTTTTATTTTATTAACTTACTAATCAATAGCAAATTAAGAGCTAACATAGTTTTATTCCAGTAATTTTCTTTTCTACTATTAGTTTATTTTTCAAATTTTATTTCTTATATCTTATTTTTTTAAATTTTAAAGATATGAATAAATGCTTTTCAAATCAGAGTAGATTTAAATCAACCAACAATTTGAATTTATTCACAAGAAAAAATAAATTTAATCTAAACGAAGCCAAATCATTTTTTAGCAGTCAAAATAATTTAATTCTAAAGAATAACGATAATAGTTTATTAAGCAGCGTTTTATATAACGCTTGGCTGCAAAAATATTCACGAAAAAGAAATAATTCTATGAGTAAGTTATCTAGGTTTATTTTTTAGCAAGCAAATATATACAAAATGCAAAATTAACAAAATATTTCGAGAAAAATGGTCGAGCTAGTATATTTATTTTTAAACTATTTTCTATAAGTCTGATTTAAATGTAGAACTGTATTATTCAAAATCTAAAAAGAAAAATCTAAAACACCAGTTTTTTAAATTAAGATCTAATTAAAAATTTTTCTCGCCCACATTTATTTTATAGAAAAATGTTCATGACTACAGAAAATAATTTTTTTAGATTTTAAAATTATTTTTTGTTATTTATTAAAAAAAAAAACAGTTCAAACAAAACAATTAAAATAAAATTACTGCGTTGATACTTTAATTTCTAAAAATGTACCAGAGCTTTTTAAAGATTAAGTTCCTTTTGAGTGAAAATAAGAAAAATTTAGATTAGGCTAGTCAAAATTTTCTTCTTGAGAGAAAGATAAGTAATTTTGTCTTCAGTTTAAAAAAAAAATTTAAAAACTCTAAATTTTAAAACCACATTGTTTGTGTAGTTAGTCAAATTTATTCATTTATTTGGGCATGTATTATTATTTATTGTGTAGCTGGTCGAGCCAAAGCTCCTTCAGCAAAGTTGAAAAGTTTTAAATTAATATTTAAAAAAAAATAAAAAAAATAAAAAATAAATAAAAAATAATAAAAAATTATTAAGAATAAGATACTATGGTTAAAGATTTAAAAATAAGTTCAAAAATTAGATAAAACAGGAGTTTGAATAAGTGGATATAGTTGATCAATTATAAGATAATAACCGCACAATGGAGTAGGATATGTTATATCTCTAGACTCAAAGTTGAGTTTAAACTCGTTCACAAGTCGACAGGTGAACGAGTTTTAAATGTAAATTATCCGTAAGTTTAAAATTTTTTTTAATTTCATCTATTGATTAATTTAATGCGAAATTGTATCTGTTTTCTTTTGTTAAAATACAATATTTCATGTTAAAATAAAACTTACTTTATATAATTAATTAATCACAAATAATTGATGATTTAGAATTTCTTAAACTTTTATTATTATGTTGATCCCTTCATCTTTCAGTGCTTTTAATTTGCTAAATAACACATATTGATAATCTTTGTTATTTGTAAGGTTATATTGATAACTTCAAGTTTTTAATTGATTTGAACAAAGATTATCGACTTGCTGAAATGAGAAAATTTGGTAACAATTTTAAATTGCTTTTAAAATTTGCTTGCTTGATATGCCTTTTAATTAATTTAATAATGGTTAAAAATAGGTTCGATAAATTCATGTAGTACTCCTTTAAATACAAACTTAGTTTGTCATTCGGATATTGTTGAGTTTAATCTAATAGCCGACGAAAATGGAACATTTGGCTTCACTTTACAAGGACCTGGAGTAATCATGCCGGCTACAAATGAAGGAATTCAAGGTTTTCCATTATATCCTGTTGTGGGCTACATAGAACCAAATAGCCCAGCTGAAAAATCTGGAATTATGCAACCAGGAGACAGGATTCTTGCAGTAAATGGTCGTTCGTTAGAAAGTTTACCTCTTGACGATGCCAGGCTAATAATTAAAGAATCTGGTCTTCAACTCCATTTAGAAATAGAATTTGATGTTGCTGATTCTATTATGCTTACCAGTGGCATATTTCAGGTCAAATTGCTAAAGAAAAGTCTTGATCTTGGTATTTCAGTTGCCTGTAACATTTTAACTTTTATAAAATTTTACTTTTAAAATATCTTAATCATTTTTTTTAAGATCCTAAATTTTGGAAGACAGAAAATTATCCGTTTATAAGTGAAATAAAAAAAGGAAGTGTTGCTTACAGAAGTGGAATGTTACAGCATGGAGACCAAATATTATTTGTTGATAATTATTCTTTACGAAACAAATCACTCACTGAAGTGAATCAACTTCTTAAATCAACTGAGGAGATCGTTAAACTAAAAATCAAAAAAGACGAGAATTTTTCAGGTAAATTTAAATATATTATAAGCATGCTACTCCATTAATAATTTTATAATGAAAAAAATATATTATTTTATTATATTATATCTTAAAAAATAGACTGTCTTTACTTTGACAAAAAAAATTTATTAAATTTTGTATAATTTTGTAAATTAATTAAACTTGATTTTTTTACATACAATTTAAAAAATATATAAATTATTTTGGTTTAATTTCAAATAAAATTAAGAGAAAAAATTAAAATATCTGATTTTAAGGCATTGTGAATTTTGGAACAAAAAACAAAAACAAAAATTTTAAAATGTAATAACTTTTTTCTTTAGGTCTAAAACTCCTTCTGCAAAATGTATCAGCTGATACATAGTCTGTATCACCCAAATTTTAATCTGTGCAAAAACTCTGCAGTTAAATTTTGGTGACTTTCTATTACATATACAATTTTACATAATTGCAGAGAAATTGCAGAGTTAAAAACTGAATGATTCATGCTTTGTATCAGCTGATACATTTTGCAGAACGAGTTTTAGACCTAAAGAAAAAAAGTTATTTAAATTTAAAATTTTTGTTTTTGTTTTTTGTTCCAAAATTCACAGTGCCTGATTTTAAGATATTATAAGTTTATTTTTAATTCAAATCATTATTAACACTTTTATTTTTATTATATAGCAAAAACTCAAAATTAATTAAAAATAATATTTTTTAGAAGAAAATGCTGATGACAAAACAGTTGTTTATACAGTGGAAATGCAAAGAAATGGTGGCCCATTGGGTATTACTATTTCGGGCAGTGACGACATATTTGAACCAATGTATGTTTCGGGGTTGACTGAGGGTGGTCTTGCTGAGAGGACCAATGCCATTCATGTGGGAGACGTGATATTGGCAATAAATAATGTTTCTCTTAGGGGAAAATCTCTCACTGAAGCGATTGAGTTGCTTCAGAATGCTGATGATTCGGTCACTCTGAAAATATCACGAAAAGTTCAGAAAAATTCTCGTAGCGAAGAGTATTTATCCAACAAAAATCTGAAAAATTCCCAAGCTTTCAAAACTCAACATGGGCGCAATTCAGAAATGACAGATAGTATTTACAATAATGAAGCGAATTCCGACTTTAAAAAATCTCTCCAATTTCGTAATATAATATTTTTTTAAACAAAATCAAAACTAATTTTTTTTAAGTTCCTTTTCCTTTAGACATGACCAATTTTATTAGAAACCCAAATCACCAATCCAATAGTCATAACAGTATTGTAAAGCAAAAGCTAAATAATCAGTACTTGGAAAGTTTGAAAAAAAAAGCAACAAGCTTGGATAGTATTAATGCAGTAGAGCGTGAGCTAGACGAAGTTCTCAAAGATTTAGAACTTAATAGCCAGGATTTAAATGAACAACTAGAAGAAAACGAATTTCAATCAAATAGCATAATTGAGCTCCCAATAACCATTCAAAAAAATATAAAAATAGAGACAAGTTCTTCTTCTTCAAATAGTAGTTCTTCACCATCGGCTTCACTAAACAAAAGCAGTAATAGCAACAATTCAATTAAATGGACTCCTGAAAGCAATGATAGTGGCTATTGTCGTCATTTAAAAAATTCTGACTTTGTTAAAGATCAGTCAAGTGAATTGTTTATAGACGATCTAAATTTAAATCCTAAGTCTCGCCAAAACATTATTTCAACATACGAACTATGCACAGAATGCTTTGAAGATAACCTTATGATTCCAGCTGATCACAATAACTATAGAAATAGCATGAAATACTGCAAAAATAAACACATTCAAGATTTAAATGACTACTTGAACAAATCTTCTTCTCCGATTGGATTTATTAAGGAAAGCAAAAACATTAACCAGCCAATGGTCAGCTCATCTACTACCGTTTATAACCAAGTTAATCCGATTAGATTTTCAAGTTCCTATTCGAATCAAGATTTGTCCAAACTAAATAGATCAAATAATTGTGATAATCAAAACAGATCTAGATCATCTCTGAGCCAGGCGGAATCTATAAATGATAATTTCAGTCGAAACAGCTCCATCAGGTCAACAAATGGCAATGTTATTAGTCAAAAAGTTTTTTCGATTGGACAGCCTAATGGAAGTATTAGATCAGGAGAACATTCTCCAAGTCCAAAATCAACCGATTCCAAAAGTAAATCATTTTAGATATCATGCTATTTTATTATTTTTATGTTGGTATCTTTAGTTAGAATTGATATAGATTAAATTACAGTATTCACTCAAAAATGAGTACTCGCCAAAGAACGCCTTTTTAAAGCAAAGAAACATCTGATATTCTTCATCTCTATGTTTTCTAATAAAAAAATCTAAGACCTAAATATTAAATTTTATTAGTAATAAATTTTTTGCCAGCTTAAGTCCTGAATTCTTCAAATTAAATGGGTTCTGGTTTAGCGATTTGGTAATGTTGTAGATTAGAGAAATTTAAGTTAGAATTAAAATTGATATTTAAACTATTAATTAATTAAAATAAAGATTTTAATTATCAAAAAAATAAAAAAAAGAAACAGGCTCAAATAAAATAAAATTCTGCTAAAATTCAAAAAGTACTAGTTGTAAAAGAGTCTATAAATTTAATAATACCAAAAAGTACAAAAAGAATTAGAATATTGTCCATATCTCCACTTACTTGAGGTTATTCGGTAAACTAAAAAAATTTAATCGTAAAAAGACAGTTTTTTGTTTTAGACCAAAACTACAATTATTCAAATTTATATTATTTTTGAGTTTTGTTCCAAAATTCTCAATGTCATCTATTGTTAATTATGATTATATGTCTCTAAATTAAAAAAATTTATTTAATTTTTTTTCTTTTTTTAGATGAGGAAAAACTTGATAAATTGCCACCTGTCCCACCATCAGCATGGTCCACAAATTCTTCATTTAGAAGGCGAAATCATTCAAATTACTCATCAAATAATAGATTAAAAAAGTCAAATGCCAATACAAATAGAAACACGTTTTCTAATGAATTGTCAGATAATTTTAGAGACGAAAATGGTGATAATGAATTATCAAATGAAGTTAAATTAAGCGCATTTAAAAACAATTTTGAGCTTACTATTCGAGAAAGTGAAGAAGAAGAAGAAACAACCAGTAGCTATTGTTCAAGTAGCAGAAACTATGATAATATAAATCAAAATGAAGATAATCTACAAGATGACAAAATTGAGATCACTATTACAAGAGATAAAAATCAAAACGATTTCGGTTTTAGTATCAGTGATAGTCTTCATGGTAATGGGATTTTTGTGAGTAGAATAAAAAATGGCTCAAGTGCCGAACGTAATTTTTTCATAAAACCAAAGACAAAAATTTATAAGGTAAATTAAAAATTTTAGAAATTGGATAAAATAAAATCTATCATAATTTAAATTAAAGGTTAACAATTTTGATTTCACAAAAATTGATATCAGCCAAGCTCTGAAAATTCTCTCAAATGAACAAATAAACAACAATTGTATATTGAAGTTAGTTGTGTCAAATAAACCGAAAAATGTAATATTAAACGACAGACAACTAAATCAAAATATAGATGAAAAGTTAAATTCAATACAAAACCCTTATGCAACAAATTCAAGTCGAGCAACAGCCCTTTGAAACAAAAAATAAAAATTAGTGATAAGTAAAATGTAAAATATAATTAATCTTAAAAACTTTTGAAATATTTTTTTAAAATGTTTTTGTTATCACATTTGTACCTAATTTTTCTAATTTTATAATAAATATTAAAAATAATTGTATAATTAAATTTTTTTTACAAAAGAAATAATAAATTCTAATTTTTTTGAGAATCATACTTCAAATTTTTATTGCAGGCAAGCGTTATTAAAACAAAATTTATTTAGTTTTATACAAATGTAGCACTTTAATTTAGAGTGGCAATTGAAAATTAAATATTTGAAAAATTATTTTTTTGTAAATCTTGAATGCTCGGACTAGACAAAAAATCATTCTGATGATTACAATTTTAGTTTTCAAAAAGTGATAAAAATTAAATTCAGATGTAAAAATGTTCAAGCCACTCAAAAAATATAAAGTAGATAAAATAGATAAGTAAAATGAATCTAAAAAGTAAAATAAGATAAAATTCAATTAAAAGTAAGAGCTTTCGATAATTTTTATCATCAAAAAATCAAATTTAAAATTTGGACTTTTCATATCTTATCAAAAAAAAGTATCTGAATATAAATATGAACAAATTAATAGTCTTTTCATCAAAAAAAATTATTTTAAAGTAAAAAATAATCAATAAAAAAAATACATATTCAAATAGAATAGGCTAAATATTTTTTAATTTTGACCAAATCAAGTGCAAAAAAATGATGGGAAATAGAAAAAATTTCCTATTTGTTGTTTGCTTTTGCTTATTACAATCAACATTGTCGCTACCTTTGGCTGATTCAAATGTAAATGATGATTTTTGTACTGGAGATGATTTTTTGCGTTATGAAAATGGAAAAGAATATTCTTACGAGTATAGCACACAAACAGACTTGTGGATAAACGATGTTTCCGAAGAGTCTAGATCAGCAGTTGAATTGAAAGCTCGAGTATTTGTTCGCAGTGTAAGACCATGTTTGTATTTGTTGAGACTGGAAGATGCTAGTTTAACTGGTGAATCAATTGATGCAAACAATGTCCAATCTGTTTTGCAAAATCTCAACGACTTTTCAGTTCAATTTAGATTGAATTCAAAAGGAGAATTGGATCAGAATGTTGACTTTTCTGAAGGAGATTCAGCATGGTCAAGAAACATTAAGCGTGGTATATTGAGTGTATTGCAAGTTAAATCGACAAAAGCATTGCGAGATTTAGATCAATCAAATGAATCAAATAGCGAAGCAAAATCAGCCGTTGTTTATGAAACAGATGTACTTGGTAGATGTAGAACAACCTATGTAAGCAATGCAGATTCCTCAATAACAAAAAAGAAGTCACTTCAGCGATGTACTTTGAATGAAAATAGTAAATCAAGTGCCATTCAATATGTGCCTTATAAAAGCATACCGGTAAGTTTTAGATTTTAGAAAAAAATTTTGCTTTAATTTTTAATTCTTTTTATTCATTATAATTATAGGAATTTTATCAAGCAAGACTGTTTGTTGAAACATACGATTGTCAAATACAAGTTGAAAATAGTATTGTTAACCAAGTTAGTTGTGATGAGCGTTCAACATACAAGGTTGGTTCTAGAGGTGACAAAGGTGCACAAGCAGTTGTTAGACAATCACTTAGATACTTGAGTACATCAAATGGATATGATAGACGAGCTCAAGGTCCTTTTGAAACTCACAATATTCGATTTGAATACACTGACAAATCATTGGACAATATGGAATTTAGAAATTTTGCCATTGACACATATTTGAATGACTTGTGTTCAAGAGTAAATGGTAGCCAAGGTCTTGATAATGAACATTCAAACAATTTCAGAGCTCTTGTCAATAGTGTCGAATCAAAGTCAAACGATGAATTGTACAATTTGTACAAGTCAAGCAAAGCTAAATGTAGTTTGGCTGGTTTGACTGTTTCTCAAAGTTTGGTTTTTGCAAATTCAGAGAATGCATTCGAAACTGTTTTGAGATTGTTGGATGAGAATGCATTTGATGATCAGCGTTTGATAAACGAATATCCAGTATTGACTGCATTGGCAAGATTACAAGAGCCAGGATTGAACTTTTTGACAAAATTAAAAAATTATTTGCAATCAAAAACAACTGATTTTGCCTATTTGAACAAAATGTATTTGGTCTATTCGTCATTGGTTAAGTCTTATTGTGAAAAAAATCAATGTGATCAAAAAATACTGGTAATTTAAATAAATTAAAATAATTTTTAATAAATAAACCAAAAAAAAAAATTGAGTAAAATTTGATCGAAACTAGTCTATCAAATTTTTCACTTCTAAAAAATCGCCAATTTTATTTTTTTTATTTTTTTATTTTTGTTTAGGATAATTTCAGTTCTTTATTTGCAAATAATCTTGGAACTAATTGTGCTGACTCTGCAAAAAAACAATTGGTAACCGCATCATTAAAGGCTATTGGAAATATTGGATATTTGAGCAATGTAAACATAATGACTCAATGTGCACTAAATAGTGAGAATAATTTAGAAACTAGAGTATCAGCTATTCAGTCTTTTAGACGATTTGATACAAATACAATTATGAATGCTCAAGGTTTGATTGATTTGCTCAAGAATACAAACGAAGATACTGAATTGAGAATAAATGCTTTTCAAATATTAGTCAAATGTATTGATACTGAACGATTTCAACAATTTGCTCGTAGTTCACTAGTTGATTTTTTGCTTAAAGAAAATGATATTCAAGTAAGTTGAAACAAAAAAAAAATCTAGACAAAAAACAAAAAAAAAACAAAAAATTTAAACTTTTTTTCCTTATAAAAAAAAAACAAAAACTAAGTAATTTTTTAACAAGTTTTTCACGTATATTGTTGATTATGCAAGAGAACATGGCTTGACCATTTTACTAAATCCAATAATGTCTAATCCTGAATTAAAAGAAAGATTTTCGGTCAATTTTAAAGAATTGTCTTGGAACAATTTCAAATATAGATATTCACTTAGCAGAGATGGCGCACTTGAATTGGACACATCTGTCATTTATGTTAGTGATAGATCATTCATACCAAGAAGCATTCGACTAAACGCAACACTTCATTTGTTCGGAATGTCTGTTAATTTTGCCGATATTACATTGAGAACCGAAGGTTTAGAAGATGTTTTGAAAGCAGTTGTTATTGACAAATTATCATCAGAACAATTGCTAAAACATTTAATGTCACAACCAGAGCAAATAATTGACATTGTTCAAACTATTGCCGATAAGGTATTGTATTATTTTATTAGATTTTGTGAAAATATTAACTATTTTAATTAAAAAGCTAAAATATACCAAAGACAAGCCATTTATGTCAGTTTTGATTCGTGTATATGGATCAGATGTTTTCTATTCCGAATTAGACAGTATTAGTAAATTGAAGCGTTTGTCTGACTTTATCCGTAATCCACGTGAATATTTGCTCTATTCTCAAGTAAACACAATAAAAAACATGTTTTTAATTGACTCAAGAGTTCGACAACCATTAATGAATGGCTTTGAATTCAATACATTCATGGATACTACATTTGGTTTGTTGTTGATTAAAAAAAGCTCAAGGTCAGACTCAAACGAAGTGAGAAATTTTAAAATAGACAATTTTTATAGGTATTTTTTTTTAATTTTTTTTCTTCTATTTAAATTTTTAAAATTATTTTCTCTAATTTTTTTATATTATTTACTAAAATTTAAATTAAATTTCTTTTTTCTTTTTTAGTGCATCATTAGCTGTAAACAGACGATTTGAAGTTCAAATAAATAAAGATAACAAGCTTGCATTAAAAAAGAAAGCATTTATGAATGCAAGACTTAGACTTGACATAAATGGTGAGAAAAAGTCTGACTCAGTTGTGTACAATTGGAATTTGACACCATTAAGAGAAATACCATTGCTTGTTTTCGAGTATGATTAATATTGGTCAATTTAATTAAGTTATTTTTTTTTTTAATTATAAATTTATTTTTAAAGTGGAAAATTCTACAAATTATCAAATGGACAATATAACGAGGTAACTCAATTCAATGTCGGTAGACGCACATTTCAAAACTGCACAAGTAGCAATTTTCACAATGGCTTAGGCATTGACTTGTGTCTAACAATTGATAGACCAAGACAAGGTTCATTATGGGAAGCTCTAAGACCAGTTGATTTTGATAGAGTATTAAACAATTTCAATGATCAAGATGATGAAAGTGATGATGAAGAAGATGAAGAGCAAAGTATTTATGGCAATGCAAATCGACCAAGACTTATTTTGTCTGGTCCATATCATTATGAGGTAAATTTTTGAATGTTTTTATTTAATATTTAATATTAGAAAAAAAAAATGTCTGATTATTCGTTTTTTTTTTTAATTTTAATTAATTTAACAAAAAAAGAAAAACAAAAATTAAACAATTGAGTTTCTATTTTTCCTCAAAATGGTTTTTAAATAAAATTTGTCTTAATTGTAAAGGTAACACTTAAAAATCCCGAAAATATCAGAACTTTGACTGTAAGTGGAAATCGTGTCAAAACAGAAAATTCGAAAACTATCAAAGCTGTTTTGCAAACTACTTCTGATTCAAATCAAATTACAAAGAGAATGCAATTTTTATATTCAAGTAAATATCGAGAAATAATATGTTGAAATGAAATACTAATTTATTAAACTATTAAATAAAGGAAGTAGAAAGGATACAAATCGTGGTATTGAAAGACATCTAAATGTTGAGTTGAAAAATCTTCAAAGAAACGATATTAGATTTAAGATTTCAGGTGATATTGTTTACTCTAAACAAGAGACTTTGAGCGCAAAACTAGAATTACAAAACAAAATATTGAGACAATTAGATTTGAATTTAGAAGTAACAAGAGAGAAAAAAGCGGAAAATGTTGTTCCAACATACAGAGTGGAATTATTGTTGGATTCAAAATTGAGACAACAAAAGTATAGAAAATTTTCATTTACTATAACGCCACAAGGAAGAGACATTACATCAAATTTGATTATTGAAAAATTGAATGAAGCGACAAATTTTAAATTGGAAAAAACAGCTCAAGCAGTTTTGAATCTAAAGTCTCGATCAGGATCTAAATTTGATTATGATGTTGATTTCAAAATGGAAACAAAACGACCATCTTCATTAACAGTATCTGGAGTAATTTCCATTGATATTTTTAAGTCAAATGTAGATTTGTCCATTTTATATAATGGTCCACAACTGAGACTTGAAAATCCAGCTAATGTGCGATTTTCACACGCTCTTGATTTATCTCCAACTGGAAAATCTTTTGTACAATTTGGCGTTAAATATGATGCAAGAAATATTGATCACAATATTAAGGTTCTCTTTAAAGCTGATCCAACTGAATTAAGATTAGATCATCTAGAGGTTCAAGTCCAAACACCAAAAAACAAAAATTCATTGCCTTATACTGTTTTCTTTAGCAAAGAAATAAGTGATAAATCATCAAATTCCAAAAGTTTAAACATTAAAATAGGAATTGATAATTTTGCCATCGATTTGTCAACAAGGGAAAGCAAATTTGCTAAATCATTAATAAAACTTGATTCAAATAGCTTAATCAAGTCACTCTCACTCACTTTTGATTATGCCCGAAATTCAGATGGAAATTCAAAAAATAGAAATTTTAGAATTTCATTAAGCAAAAATGATGTTCAATTTGCAAGTATTGAATCAACATTAAGTGGTTGTCTGCAAAGCATTCGATCAAATCCAAATGAAGTTTCTAGACAATCTTTTGGCTCTTCTTTACAAATAAATGTTTTCGAAAATTCAGCTGGTGTTAACACTAAATTAGATGTTGAAAGTTCAATTCAAAATAAAAGACATTTTTTGAATTTTGATTTAAAAACCGACGGTTTATTGAGAATATTGATTAAAGTAATTTCAATTGAAGCTAAATTGGATGTAAATAGAGAAAAAATTGATGCTCACTATGAAATAAAAAAAATTGGTGAAGTAAGAAGTTTTGCCGTGAAAACAAAACCAAATTCTCAAACAAGACAAACTTCTGGTGGTTACAAAGAATTCGATGTTGAATATCTCAAAGTATTGGGTGGCAATAGACAGCTTAAATCATCTGGAACTGTTCGTTATAAATTCGAAAATTTAAAAAATTTTGAATCATCCCTTAATTTGCCAGGAAGCTTTAGATACGAAATATTTTTCAAAAATGAACGAAGACAAAATGATAACATTTTTGCAGTTCATGACATCCGGTTGAACTATGCACATTTGGATGTTCAACCAACTGAAAGAGAATTAAAAATATTTGTTGATGGTGAAACTCAATCAAATAGCATAATTTTTAACATATTAGCCAAGAAAGGTCAACCAAATACTTTAGATTCAGTTGAAAATCTTGATTATATTTTAGATTTAAACACAAAGAATACTTTCTGGTATTTGAGTAACAAGAGAAGAATGGAAAATGGTGAGAATAGTTTGATTTTGAAATCGAAAAAATTTGGATTTGACATTAATGCTAAATGTTCTGGTTCAACAAACAAGCAATCGAACATGTTTGACTTGAATGCCAGTTTATATGCTAAATTTCCAGCATTGATTAGTGATCCTGGCTCAACAAATTTCCTGGAGCATTCGCTTTCAATAAGCAAAAGCCTTGACGATAATTCAAAATCAATTTCTGGTTCATTGGAATCTGACAACAAGTTTATAAATCGATTATTTAAATTGATAAATGTTGATTATTCAAGAAAACCATTGAACATTGACACAACTAAATTGATTGCTAAAATTTCACTTGTAAATGCTAATGATCAAGCAAAATACTTAAATTTAGATATTGAAAGACAAAATTGTGTAGACAATAATTTAAATAATGAAGCTAATGATAGCCAAGAAGACGATGATTCAGTTGAAATTTTCCCACAGAATGGTCAAAAATATAGACATTTGTGTTCTGGAACAAAATTAAATCTTCAACAAAATCTTTTGACTAGTGTCAATTCTAGATTAATACAAGGAAAAACTTTTGATACATCCGATTGTACACTTGAAACAAAATTGATTAGACAAAAACAAACCAACCCATCGTATAATTATCTATTGGATGTGTTACTTTCAGCTGAATGCAAAGATTTGGTCTTTTTAAAAGAATCATTAACTGTTAAAAGAGAAGCTGATAAAACAAGAGATGGAATGAAATCCACTGAATTAGTTTTTCATATTCAATCTGATTTATATTTTCAATCAAGACATGTTGAGATAAAGCATAAAAAGTTTTATTCAAAAAGTGGATCGCTAGAAATTGAATGGGATAGAGACTCGAGTAGGCTTTTTGCTGGTAAATTTTTCTACACTAGAGAACTTGAAAAATCGTCAAGTAAACTTTCACATGGAAACTATGTTTTGAATGTTAACTTTGGCTCAGAGACTTATAAAAATTGTGAATTAAACATTGAATCTAGACAAAATTATTACAATAAACTTGAATGTAAAATAAAGTCAAATAAATTGCCTGTTGAGTTAAAATATGGTTATTCGCTAAAAGCTGATGGCGTTAAAGATCTGCCAGACGGAAAACGAGATGTTGAATTGACAATTAATTTGCCAACAACAAGACAATTAAGAGTTGAGTATAAGTCAAACCGTGCTCTATTGACTGAAGAGCAATTTGATGATGACGACGATTTGAATAATGAAAGAGAATTTTCATCAAACATAAAATACTTCTGGGATTACGGAAGAGATCGTTCTAAAACGTTAAATCTTGATCTTAAACGTGATAATTATGGAAAAACAAATACCAAATTTAGTGCTGAAGTATCAAGTCCATCATTTAAATCATTGAAATTAATTGTTGATAGAAAGAGACTATTTAATGAAACTGATATTGATGCAAGTCTTTCATATGTTTTGCAAAATAATGTTCAAAATGAACTAAATATATTCACTAAACTTGCTTCCGATTTTGATTCGAGTCAATTTTCCATTGAATTAAATTTAGCTAGACCATCATTCAATATATTGTATGAAAACAAGTTTAATAAATTAAACGGAAGATTAAAATACTTATCTGTACGATTGGCAAGATTGCTTAAATTCTCAGTAGATAAAGAATATGATCCTGATAATCGTAAAATAAGCTTAGAACTTGTGAGTCCAAATGAAAATGAATTTAATGTTGAAAGTGAAAAAAATTTGAATTCTGCCAATGTTTATATGGTTAAATCAATGTTAAAACAAAAATCTAATGGAAAATTATTGTCAGTTTTGGAGAGTAGTTTTGATTCAAACAACAATGTTTTTGATGTAAATGTACTTGCTGAACAATCGAAAGAAAGATATAATCTAAATGTTGGAATCTATAACGAATCACTGGCAAATGCTGCAATAAGACATGTAACAAACAACAATGAATTATTAGGAGTTGGCTCTCTTCAAATTGTTAACATAAATGATCCATCTATTACAGTTGAAAATGACAATAGATATTTGCAACTAAGTCTAAAATGGAACCGTTTATGGAATAAAATCTATAGTGATATCTTGGCAAATCAAGTTGATTCATCGAGAGCTTCTCAAAATGAACAATTTAATTCATATTTTGGTGATGTATACTCAACATTTGTAAATGATCTGAAAGAAACATATGAAAAAATTAAATCAGATAGAAAACAAGTTAGAAATGAACTAAAACAGTTGGCTTTAATGATTGCTGATTTCTATACAAATTTCTTACCGAACGAAGTGAAAAATAAGCTTGTAAACAAATTTAGAGAAGTACAAGTACAAAGTTCCGAAGAAGAGAAGATATTTGATCAATTGCCTCTATACAAACGACTTTTTGCTCGTTATAACAATCTAGCTCAGACTCTTAATAGACTTCATTTTAAAGTTAGATCTTATTCCAAGACTTTGTCTAGATTTATTCCACGTCTTACAATGATCAGTTACAATAAAAAAAATCAACTAAATAGAATGGCAAGACAATTCGATAACAATTTGGTAGCTAATCGTCCTCTTTACAATGCTCGCAATTTATACCAATTTAATGCTGAATACAGAGATACTTTAAGAAGATTAGGAAATAGAATTCTTTCAGTAAAATCAAATTTATTGAGAAATATACAAGGAGCCAATATTAGATCATTGATAAATAAATATAAGCCAAGATCATTAAGTGATTACACTATTGTAGGTCATATATTCAATAGAAGAAATTTGGTTACTTTTAACGGAGAATCTAAGCTTTTGAAATCACGATGTAAATTTCTTTTAGCCCATGAACTAACAAAAAATCAGTTTAGCGTCATTCTAAACAGTTTTACTGATAAATCATGGCTTAGTGTAAGTGCATATGGTCAACCTTCTATTGATATAACACCAAATTCAGCTTCGATAAATAACAGACCTTTGGCTTTGCCTTATACTGTTGAATTGAAAGAGAAGAATGCAAAGATTGTAGTCAAACGATCATTTAATTCAGTGTCTGTTGAAGTAAATAAAGATCTTTTGGTCACTTGTTATGAAGATTCAAAAAGTTGTAGCGTTGCTTTGACAAGATGGTACACTGGCAAAGTTAATGGTTTATTTGGAAAATCAAATTTTAATATAGAAAATGCAGAAGAAGATTATTGGTTTTTGGACAAGTCATGTCGTTACCCAAATTTTCAAATGAGAAATCCAAGTGATGAAGCAGTTAAAACATGCTATTCAATATTTGGCAAACACAGAAAAGCTACTTTTAGGAATGCAATTCAAGTAGACACTTTTTTTGTAAAATATTTTTTTTCCTTGAAAATAATTTGTTTTCATCTTTTCAGGCAATTAATGCTGTTGGCTGGCAAAAATTGTGTGAGCTAGCTGTAAATGCTGATTCAAACAACAAATGTTCAGTAATGAAGGCGTTTGTTCATCATGCAAAACTTCAATCAATAGAAGTCAACGAACCAAACGAATGCTGTAAGATTTAACATTTAAATTAAAATGTGTTTTGTCTAATGTTTGTACAAATTTGATATTTTAGATACCTGTCAAGCTAAAGGAAAATCGTTTTTGATTGATGAAAAATTATCTGGAAAAAACCATGATCTATTTGAAAATGGAAATGACTATGTTTTTGTATTATTACCATGTGATAAATCAAAATATTCAATTGACTTGTCTACAAGTGCTAGAAAGCTATTGGCCAAACAACGTAATTTATTTTTAAAATTATTTTAAATTTTAAAGCAAATTTTAATATTATTTTATTTATAAAGCTAAAAATAGATATTATTTTGTAAAAGTCCTTGAAAACAATGGTGCATCAGTTTATCAATCTGAATATGGTCAAACTTATAATTTCGATGTTAGACGAGCTTTTCAATCAATAGCTGATGATCAGACCAGTCAAATTGAAAAAGATGATTTATACAATGCATTGTTTTTAGCTGGTAGTTTGTTTACAGATCGATTGGCTCAAAATCGTCACTTAATTATCGTTGGTTGTGGAAATTGTGTTAAATACTCGAGTAGAGCCGCTGTCTTGATAGAGAGATTGTTGTCTAAGCGAAATATTGTCGTAAGTTCATGGGATGAATACAATATTGTTGATCCAGACTTGTTTGGTGACAACATAATTGGCTATGGTCAAAACAATGTTTTCTTGACTCAACAAGG
This sequence comes from Brachionus sp. 'Tiscar', assembly GCA_006352455.1. NCBI lineage: Eukaryota > Metazoa > Rotifera > Eurotatoria > Ploima > Brachionidae > Brachionus > Brachionus sp. 'Tiscar'. Next base: position 444 of record VANL01000552.1, on the reverse strand, counting down.
ATCTACTCAAGTAGAGATTGAGCCTTCCGAAAGCTATCGTTTGGAACACAGACTTGATTTGTGCACTCGACTTGCAACTAAAACAAACGGAAATGTTTTCAACATCAACTTTATTCGAAAACCAGAGATCTTTGAGCAAATAGCCGATAGATTGTCAAAATCTGCTTCTGAACATACATCACATGTAAAAACATGTGAACGAGTCGAAACACCATTCGGAGATGTTGATGATTTTTCATTTAGAGCCTGATCAAACCAACATGAATTAAAAAAAATTTTTTGTTTTTAATTTTTTTGAATTTTGATATTTTTAGTAATAGAAATTTTTCGTTAAATCGAAATAAATTTGATGAGCATTAACTTTTTTTTATTTTAATTTTTTAATAATAAAATGAAAGCTATTATGTGCTAGCACATAAAACGAGGGTTTAGCCTCATTATTAT
>VANL01000551.1:0-29924 GCA_006352455.1 Brachionus sp. 'Tiscar' | reverse complement strand
TATAATAATTATCTACTAAAAAATATTTTTATTTAGCTACTTTAAAAATAAATTAGCTACTAACGAAAAACATATCCATTTATTTTTTCATCTTCGAAATTAAAAAATAATGATTTTGTATTTTATGTATCCTAATTTATAAAACAAAAAATAGGAAAATTATATAGATTTAAAAGCTTGATTTTCTTTCAATACCTAATTTTATAAGCTTACTTAATTTAACAATTTACTTTAAGAATATATTGAGTGATAAGCGTTTACTAAAAGTAACTCAAAAATGCTTAAAAATTTTAATTAGCCTCTTATGTGTATTTTTGATTCGGTCTCTTGGGTTAAAACGAACTAAAAATATGCTGCAATAACCAAATTTTTTTTCAAGATTTATCTATTAATTTTTAGAGCTTGGATAAAGTGGTAGAACATAATTATCAAATATTTTATAGAGATAAATGGAGAAGAATTCTAAAAACGTACCAAGAGGTATCCAAAAAGACATAAAGATCTTTAAGTTTTAAAATTTTTTAAAGAATTAAAATCGGAAATTCATTCTCTTAATTTTAATAAAACCAAATTCTTGATAAAGAAATCATTTAAATAAATAAATTCAATGTTTTAGAATAAAATATTAACAATTTATTTTAAAGTCAAAGAAAAAATAAAAAGCCAATATTTAGATATAATTTTGAACAAATTTTTGAACAATTTTGAAGCAGTTTTATCAAAAAACTTTGACAATTGTTGTTCGAAGTTTGCCAATAATAGTTGAAAATTGAAATTTACCACGCATTTAAAATGCGTCGCGCTTTGTTTAATCATTTACAAAGCCATTGATTCTAGCAAGCTTTGTATAAAATATGCTCCAAAATACCTAAGCAAAATATTTGATACTAGTATGATAGGTTTGATTGATATTTCTTCCTGCAAATTAAGCATTTTCTCTTTTGTTGATAGTTTTCAATCCATTATTATCTTAGTAAGCATTGGTTAATGATTGTTTAAAAAACTATCAATTAAAATAAAATATAGTAAACATAACAAATATATCTAGTAAAGCTTTAATTTTGTCAAATTCTCTTGAAACTAGTCAAGATTTTTCTTAAGAACAACAACTATGTCTCGGCTTTTCCACACAATTAAATTACATAGCACGTTTTTTTAAATAAAGTATGAAAATTAATTTTTACCATAAACAAAACAAACTATTCCATGCCATAAAGTCTTCTTAAGCGCAAAAATATTTGATGCATAAACATTGAGGATGATATATAAATATCCCATTTGTCAATTAAAAATAACCATCAATAAATTTTGCAAATTTATTTAAATTAAATAATCTATTTAAGCTTTTAAATATTTTAAATAAAATAAAAATGAGTTTAGAACGATTAGGCTTGTCTAAATCTCTTTTAAAATGTAATTTTTATATTTAACTTTTAAAATTAAATCATATTTATTTGCTTTATTTTAAGTAGATGAAAACTCCTTTTTAAAACCAAGTAAACTTTTTTATTTTGTTAAATATTTAATTTAATAAATATTTTTTAAACAAAAAATAGGAATGGTTCTGCGCGACGATCAAGATCCAGTTCAAATTAGAATCAAAGTCAAAAAACCAAATAAAGCAAAATCGACTGAACGACCAGTTTGCTTTAGAGTAAAAGACGGACGTCCAGTTGACCCATCATCTATTTGCGCTCCAGTTAAAATTTCCTCTAAACCACGAGTTTGTGCACCACTAGAACCTGCTTATGAAGTTGCTCCAGTAATTTATTTGAATGCTGACGGCAGTCCTAAAGGATGCTCGCCAACTGGAGCAACAATTAATGAAGGATGCGGACCAACACATGATAATTTAAAAGACCCGGATTGTGGATGTCCAGTAGAAAGCTCTGTTGAGAAAACATTCACTCAAGAAGGATCTGAGGATGAACCTTTGGTAATAAGAATCGGTCCTACGGGAGATTTCTCTGACAACGGATGTGAAGAAAAACCAGTTTACAAAATAAACTTCAAAGACAATGTAATGAATGTCACTAGTAATATAGATTTTTTGGTAAAAAAGATGGAAAGAACAAAAAGCACTGTTGAAAAAGATCCTGAAGCTCAAAAATATTTGATAAAGCCTATTTCAAAAAAATTTCCTCCTGTCACTGTAACAGTTAGACCAAATCCAGTTGGTAATCAGAGTGTCACTGTCAATCAAACTGATTCTACTGAAGAACAATCAAGCTCAAGTAACCAATCAGTACCAAATGAATATGCAGAACAACCAGCTCGAACAGTTCAACCAACTATGGCTCCACAGCAACAAGGACTTTATACACCTGAACAATTAGCTGCTGCTTATCAGCAACAGCAAGCTGTAACTTATCAACAGCAACCAGGAGCTATGGTTCCTCAGCAAGCAGTTGCCTATCAACAGCAACCAGGAGCTGTGGCTCCTCAGCAAGCAGTAACTTATCAACAACAACCTGGAGCTGTGCCTCCTCAACAAGTTGTTTTGCAAGCACAAGCAGCTCAGCAAGCAGTTGCAGCAGCTCAACAGGGTCACTTTACACCAGAACAAATAATGGCAGCAGTTCGAGAACAACAAGCATCAAATCCAGGTGCAGTTCAATTCACTCCTGAACAATTAGCTTCTGCTTACAAAGAACAACAAAGTGGACAGGCTGAATTTAAAGTCTCACCAGAACAATTAGCGGCTGCTTACAAGGAACAACAAGCGGCTAATCCAGGCGCTCCACAGTATCAATTTACTCCAGAACAATTGGCTGCTGCTTATCAACAGCAACAAGCTGGTCTTCCTCCACAGCCTCAGCAAGCTCCAGCTCGAACACAATACGCCCAACAAGCAGCCTATGCACAGCAACAAGCTCCAGCTCCAACACAATACGCTCAACCTGGAGCTCAACCACAAGCCTATGCTTATCCTCAACAACAACAGGCTCCAGCTCAAACACAATACGCCCAACAAGCAGCCTATGCACAGCAACAAGCTCCAGCTCCAACACAATACGCTCAACCTGGAGCTCAACCACAAGCCTATGCTTATCCTCAACAACAACAGGCTCCAGCTCAAACACAATACGCCCAACAAGCAGCCTATGCACAGCAACAAGCTCCAGCTCCAACACAATACGCTCAACCTGGAGTTCAACAGCCAGGACAACAACCGTTTCAATTTTCACAATTTCCTCCACAAGTTGCTGCTGCTTAAATAAGCAACGATAAAGAATTCAAAAATTTTTTTTTATCTAAATTTTTTTCATAAGGTTTTCAAAACAAAATTAGATATAATAGCTCGTTATTCAAAAATAATATAAAATAATGTTGGTTTTTAGAAAAAAAATAAAATAAAAATGAATGCTTTTATAAAATGAATGTATTGTTTTTAGTTTGTAGGAGCAGAATCTATGATACAGCATTTAAATTCTAAATCAACTCCTACTACTTTATTAAATAAATTTATAAAATAATTTTTTTATGAAATAATTTTTCAATTTAATCGATTTTTTGCTAATTTTGGCGCATTTTATATAAATTAGACGAAAAACGGATCAATTTAATTTTATTATGCCTTATTTGATGGAAAATTTAGAAAAAAAACTAAGATTTAAGAAAAATAATTAAAAAATTTATTACTAAATTGGGCTCTTTATTCTTTGCTAAAACATTTGATAAATAAAAGACGATTAATAAAAAATGTCACTTGAACTTTTTTTTTTTTAATTCGAATAATGAAAAAATCAGGTAGCCGCTGCAAACACTAAAAACATTACTGCCACCGAGAAGCTCTCTTATTAGTCTTCTGGGGCTTTTATCCTCGTCGCCAGATGTAAAGTTTACATTTGTAACCTTGGGTCCGTCTATCAAATCTCCTCGTTTGATGTATTGGAGCAGGTATTTAACCTCCGTCCTAACTTATACGTTCATGGTTAAGCGAGTTAACTAAACCAGTGATATCGACAAAAATGTCGCTATATCACAAATAGCTATTCTGTTGTTTTTTAATATTATTTTAATAATTACCACCTGTTTATTAAAAAATCCCAGGAAATTTTTTTAATTTTTCTATTCATATTTTCAAAATTCAAAATTTAAGATCTATTCAGTGTAAAAAAAAAGCTAATCAAATTTTTTATTATTTTCGATATCATTTTATAGCTATAAATTTTAGACTTATTTGGAAATTTTTCAAATCTATCAAAAGAGATTTATTTGATTTTAAGAAAAATCTATTTTCCTAAAATTAATTTTGTTTTTTAATATGTAATTTTTTTAGTAATCACTTCAAATTTTTAAATTAAAAAAATTAATATCGCTCAATCTCTAATTAATAAAGCTTCAAATCAATCTTTGTAAATTATGAATTAAAAATTTATCTATATTTTTAAAAATTAAATTTTAGTAAAAAAAAAGCAGATATATTCAGATTAAATTCAAATTTGTTTTTACTGTAGAGTTACATCAACTCATTCTGTTGTTTACTTAAATATATACTAAATATAAACTAAAAATAATGAAATTCTATCAAAAAAAATTTTTTAAAAAACATATCTTTATAATTAAGTTTCCTAAGATTATCAATATATTAATAGTATCTGTTAATTTATTTTAATATTTAGAGATATTTAATTTTTATCATAACCATTTATATCAAATTTAGATCTAAAAATTTCAAATAATGAATTAAAAAAAATAAAGAAATTAAAATTTTAAAATGATTGCCAAGTTTTTGACTTAATATTTAATTTTTTTTTTAAATGACAGACTAAATAAATAAGGCTTTAGGGATAATTTGAAAAATTAGACACAAGTTTATCACTAGTCTCGCTAAAAATTGCTTTTTTTTTCTTTGTTTTTCATCAAAAATTTCATTTTGTTATTTAAAAATAAAAGCTAAAATGATAGATTATTTTGTTTTCTAACTTAATAAGTCGCGTAATTTAATTTCTGGTTATTCTCTTAAGCCAAATAGATAACTCGAAACAAACGATGCAAATCTGCCATATCAGTTCTGCATATAAATTTAAATCTAGTTATTTATTTTATAGTTTTAGTATTTAATTTTTTGTTTTAAATGTATAAAATGAAGCTAGAGAACCAAACCCTGATATCCAAATCAACTTATCAAACATCTCCAATTAGTAAGGCAAGGTTTTGAGCTAAATTTTAAATTTAAAAATTTTTTTAAATGAAAGACGAAACCTCAAAAATAAAAAAAGGTTGTGAATCAAATATATCCGATGAGACTATCAATATTGATCCTTATTTGCTGAGTATAAAACTAAAAAAAGCCATACCATCCATTGATAAAGATATATCTGATCTTAATCAAACAATTTGTCATTTAATTTACTCAAATAAAGCAGTGGCTAATGAAGCTAAACGTCGGAGTAGCAAGTCTAGAAAAGTTACTACAAAGCCTCCAATAGATTATTCTAGCTCTGATAAAGAGAAAATGGATTGCGAAAAAAGCAAAGATTCAGCCAATGAGTCCAATTTAAAATCTCCATCTAAGAATAAAGTTTTTGAGATAAATCGATTATCGCGAGAGGCTAAATTTCAGATAGAAAAATCAAGATCAAGAAAAAACGATAGATCTACTAAAAGAGTGTCGCAAGAAAGGTCTAAATCGCGCAGATACCGGGCTCAAAGTTCTGGTCTGATCGAGCCTAATCTAAATTTTCATTTTCATCAAGATAAAATATCAGATTCATATCAAAGAGGAATTTCAGTTCATTCTCGCACACGGGCCGCTTCTAATTTAAGAGCAGCAAGCAAAGCTAAAATCTCAGCCTCAAGACACAACATTCATATGGAAAAGCTCATTCCGGATTTTCCCATTCCGCTACCGGATGAAAGCAGCGAATTTCTTATCCTTCCACCGAAGCATCTTTATCCTGCACAGCCTATTGAACACATAAATTTTACTCCAAACAAAATAAAACATAACCAAAATCACCAACACCATCAGCCAAAATTTCCATCTCACCAACAACAGCATTTTTATAAGCAAAATGAACAATCTCAGAAGAATTTTTATCCTAATCAATCGAATGAGCAGCCTCAGCAGCATTTTTATCCTAATCAAACGAATGAGCAGCCTCAGCAGCATTTTTATCCTAGTCAAACGAATGAGCAGCCTCAGCAGCATTTTTATCCTAATCAATCGAATGAGCAGCCTCAGCAGTATTTCTACCATAAAAGTGAACAGCCTAAAAAGCATATGGTTCCATATTTAACTCCACAGAATGAACAACAGCAACAAGTGTACCATAATCAAGCAAACGAACAGAATCAGCAATATCAACAACAGGCATTGCCCTCACAAATTCACCAACAAATGCCGCAGCTAGGCCAACAGCAAATTGCTCAAATAGGCCAGCAAATTCAAGTTGATTTAACTCCACAGCAGGCTCAGCTATTTTTGAATTCAAACCCAGCTCAACAAGCCGAAATTATAGGAAAAATTCAACAACAAGTTTTGGGTTCGCATATTCCACCGGGCACTCAAGCCGAAGTTCAAGTAGGCCAGCAGCAAAACACCGGTCTTTCATCTATGCAGCAATTAGAAATGACTTTACAACAATTACAAAATATGTACATTAATCCAGCAATGCATCAATTTCAACACCAAAATCAACAGTCAGATATAGGCATGCAATATTTGGGTTTGCAATCTCAAAATCAGCCCATTGATCTAATTAATAATAATCAACAATCAAGCCAGCATCAATTACAAAATTTGATAAGTTTACAACAGCAGCAACAGCAAAACGCTGGAATGTATAACCAAAATCAAGGGCAACAATACTATAATTCAATGCCGCATGATATTCATGCTGCCGGATCACAGCATCAGCAACCAACGCAGTCGAGTCATTCAAACAATCATCAGAATTTTATGCTAAGCCAAAATCAAATAAATCTACCAAATGGGTTAAAATCATCAAAAATGGCCATGAATTTCTTAGGCATGATGTTTGATCAACCAAATCAAAGTCAATATTAAGAATTTAAAAAAATGAATTTTTCTTAATGAATCAATAAATTGGTCTAGTCAAAATAAATAAATTGTTAGAAACATAAAATGACTAGAAACATCAAATACTTAAATTATAAATAAATTTTGTACATAATAAACTTATTTATTATTCTTTACTCGTCAAACAAAATCTATTATCCACAGATATATTTAAAAAATGCTTTTTTTTTTACAATGGTTGTTCTGGAGAAAAAAGATTTGTATATGAGTTTAATAGGAGTTACTTTAAAAAAATAAAACAACTTTTTTTTTTTCACCTAGTATATCTAAAGTTGGTCCTAAGACAAAAAAAATTTTTTTTTTTTCAAAAAATGGTTCTACAAAGAATACAATAATGAAAAATTTTGTTCAAAGCAATTTAAACTCTTTAAAAATTATCTGTTTTTTCATTAAAATGTCAAAATTCAAAAAGTCAAAATTATCAGATTTAAATTTGTAATAAGAAGTTTGGCAGCACAGCTTATAGTTTGGTTTTTGGTCACGACCATTAATGCCATATCGTTTTCAATTTTCACACCGTATTTATATAAACATATTGTTTTTTTTATTAATTAGAAATAATCAAATTTGAAATAAAAAGGTATTTTTTATTTGAGTATAAAATTATTTTGAACAAAAAAATATTCAATTCCGCTAAATATATTACAAATTTGATAAAAAAATTTACTTAGTAGAAAGTAATTTAAAATTTTTGCTTAATTCTTGCATTACGTCTTTGTGGCTGTTTAAATTTTTTTCTTTTTTAACACTTCCGTAATTTTCTTTAACAAATAATGCAAATTTATTGGGCTGTCTTGGAGTCAATAATTTATTTTCAGCCTGTTTTTGCCTTGGTGTCATCTGAACCCCATTTAGCTCAGATTTAATTTCATCGAATCGATCTTCCATTTGCTTTTGCCTATAGTCATTTACCATATTTACATTTTTGGAAGAATTTTTTATTATTTCAAATCTTCCATGACAAATTCCGCAGACTTCTTTTTGAATATTGATTGATTTTGAAAATCTATGTATCCTTTATTATTTAAAAATAGGAAATTTTTAACAATAATAAATTAATAAATGAAAAAAAAATTACTCCAAATGACATCTTGTACATCTAAATATAAATTTCTTGGTTATTGAATAGGAATGTGTTATGGTAATTTTAGGAATATGTCTAAAAGCAAAATTGACTTTTCGAGTCCAACTCTTCCAAATCGGACCATGATTATCGTTGCACCTGCTGACCAAAAAAGCTGCTGCGTGACACATTTCATGTGCTAGTGTGTCTCGTAATCTTTCTGGATCAGTGCATACTTTAGTCGATATATGAATTTCACAACTCAAATCTCGAGATGAATATTTACAATATCCAGCTGTAGAGGTTATTTTATCACTCCAGACCAGTTTCATATCCAAAGGCAGTTTATTATCGAATGCATATTTATTGAATAATTTATAGCACTCATTGAGTAACTCTTGTTTTACTGATTTCAAGTGAAATTTTTTAATGTAATAGTTAACACTTGGATCTCTCAGGCTTTCGTCTTCTAGATTTCTGTTAAGTGATTCGATGAAGGACAGTTTTTGAACATCTTCTTTTTTTCGTGGAATGAAAGCGGTTTTAACCAGTCTTAAATCATTTTCTACTCTATTTAGGTTTTTTTTGGGGGTTTTAAAACAAGTCTGATTAGGCGGTTCTTTCTGAATGTTTGTTTTCTTTTTGAATATACGGGAAAACGAGTCGTCATTATCTGAATCTGAAGAACTAATTTTTATAATAGATGTATCGGATTCTGACTGAGAACTTTCAGAAGACGATAGATCTAGCTTTTTAGAATTTATTTTTCTTAATTGATTTATAAAAATAGATTAAAAATGATCAAAAATTTTTAAATATTTACTCATTTTTATTCAATGAATTGGTTGTCCTAATGTAAAAAAGTTGTAGATCTCGCTCGTATTGTTCATCAAAATCATCTGAGTCTGATTTATTGGAGCTTTCAGATGAAGATTTAAACTCATTTAAATTTTTAATTCGTGAATGAATCAATTTTCGATTTATTTTCTTTTTATTTTTGTTTTGTTTACTATTCTCTTCACCTGGTTCTTCATCAACACTGTCATCAACAATAAATTTTTTCATATCATTGCTTTCTTTTTCAATATTATCGTTTTCTTTTGGCCTATGCTGGATTAAAACTTAAATAAAATAATAAATTTTTTTGAAGAATAAGAAAGAGGAAATTTTCTTTTACATTTTTCGAAAGCATCGTCATTATCACTTGAAGATGGGTCAGTAGACTTTTTTGACTCGTTTTCTAAAATTTTATTTAGTTACTAAAGTTGAGACTGTTTTATTTTTTAGTTAAATTATTTATTAATAGAACCTAGGGAATTTACAAAAATAAATAACTTAAATTCATTAAGTTATTCAGTTTTAGGAAAATATTTTTTAAATTTTTAGACTTTTTTTAATATATCAGACTTGTTTTTAAGTCCTAGATAAAATTCAAAATCTGGACTTTGATTTCTTTGTTTTTTAAAATAAAAAAATATTGTAAGGATATTTAATAAAAATATTTATATTTATTAAAGAGCTTAGACTTTGAAAAAAAACAGTAATTTTCTTAAAAAATTATATATGTTTTAAAAACATTAGCTAAAGCATTTATAATAAATTAATACCAAAAAATTTTAAACAATAATTTTGTTTAAGATTTTTCATAGATGATATTTTATTTTCTGTAGTGTTGACAATCTATTTTTAATATTCGCCGATTTTTAAATTTTATCAATCGACTCGACCAGGTTTCCAATGCTATTTATTAGTATTGGTTGAAATTTAGGATTCAAATAAATAAATAAATCTTTAATAAATATTACAGTCGTACCTTCGTATAACGAACCTCAACTTAACCGGAAATAACTATTATAAATTCTATACAAAAAATTTTCGATATAACGAACTTTGAAATAGCCAAATTTTGATGCAACGAAATAAAACAAAAGAACAAATAAATAGGTTTCTTTTAAAAATTAACTTCCTATAACGAAATAAAAAATCAATTTTTTTCACACTTTTTTGTTAATTTTCAGTTCTATAAAAAAAGGAAAATTATTTGAAAATAAAAATACATTAAATAAAGATGAATAAAAAATCAGTTTCAAAAGTCTCTACGTCTAAATCATCCGATACAGACCCGAAAAAACGTAAATCTTTTGCACTTGAAACGGAGGTTGAAATAATTAAAAAACATGAAAAAAATATTTAACTACAGAACTGGCGAAACAATACAACTGTAGTCCATCTACAATTTCAACTATATTAAAATCAAAAGCTAAAATTATGGAACATTATGAAAAAAATCTTGTCGGTCCGGAAAAAAAACGAATTAAAATATCAAATTACGATGACGTCGATCAAGCTGTAATTTTTTGGTTTAATCAAGTAACAAAATATAAAAACGTTACAATCAGTGGTCTCGAAATCCAATTACAAGCATTGAAATTCTAGATTTCAAAGGCTGGCTTTATAATTTTAAAGATTGACATGGAATATCTTTGAAAACTGTCACTGGTGAAGCAGGACTTGTCGAAAATTGGATTGTCAATGTACTTACCGATTTAATTCAAGACTATGATATTAACGGCATTTTCAACGCAGATGAAAACTTTGAAACTTTGAAAAAAAAAAATTTCTCTTAATCCTTTAACACGTAAATTTTGATATAACGAATACCAAAATTTCGAACCGACCCTTTCGTTATACCGAGGTACGACTGTATTTAAATAATTATAATTTATATTTTCTATTCAAATCTGAAATTTAAAGTCTAAAATATATAAATTGTTTTTTCAAAATGGCTTGATTAATTTAAATCTTGCTTTTAAATTGTGTAAACTAATACAAAGATTATATAACCAAAATTTAGCCAGTTCAAAAGATTCTGCAAAACAGTTTATTAGTACAGTGAAAACCCTTTATAAAAAATACGGATTTAAGAAATTTTCGCTTATAATCAACTTAACCATAGAAAACAAAAGAATTTTTTTAAGTTTTATATTTATCGAAAAAAATTAATTGGTTTTTATAAATAAATTTTTTTCATGTTAAACTTGTTGTTTATAAAAAAGTTAAACTTTTTAAAGATGATAAAAAATAAAAAAGACAATGCAAAAATGATATAACAAACCATCAGAGGTTAGAAAATAAGTTTTAAAAAAATTCAAATGCTTAATTTTTTAGATAAGAAAATAATTTTTGATATAATTTGATATATTGAATTATTTATATACAAAAATTAGTGATTTCTTACAAATTTAAGTGTTTTAGTCTTATTTTACAATTAAATTCAGTTCGATCTTTTCAATTAAGAAAAAAATGAATATTTTTTACTTAAAGAGATAATTTAGTTATATTAAATGCTCAGTTATAAGCAAATTTGCTTTAATGCAGTAAAATAGGTCTGCAAAATACTCTGAAATTTTCTGCATTTTGCACACCATTAAAAAGTATCCTAATCAACAATGCATGTAAATTGCAGAGTTTTTACAGACATATATTTTTGGATTAAGCAAAATTGCTTTAACATTAAGCATTTTCCAGAACTAAATTATTCCTCATAATAAAAAAGTTATTTAAATTTTTCTTAATTGAAACGATCGAATTGAAATATATTTTTAGGATATTGTTTTAGGATCTTCAAAAATTATCTGAAGAATTCTTTAATTTCTAAGATTTTGTAGGATATTCAAACATTTAGTTGAATAATCTTAAAAAAATCTTAAATTTTTATTTTTAAAATAGTTTAAGCTTAGCTTAGGTTTAAAAAAAAAAATGTATTTTTAGTCTTTGCATTTGGACTTGACCTAAGTCTTGTGACTTTGTGATTTATTCAATTCTGTATCAAAATTAACTTACATTATACTTTTATCTTGATTACTATACACAAGATGCATCAAGCATTTTTCCGTGTTTTTTTATTTTAGTAATATTACTTTTCCTTTAAAAAAATTAAAAAAATTTGCCCAATTCAAAAAAAGATTCTTTCATATGAAAAGTGTATTCAATTGATATGAAAATTTAAAATTTAAAAAAATTGATTGAAATGACTCGTATGGTGCTTCTAGTGTCCAATTAAAAATCCTATCTAAATCCTATTCTAAATAATAGTTTAGTCCTTGTTATTAAATCCTTTGCAATTAATAAAAAAATGATACTTTTTTTAGCCACTTCATCATCGCTTGAATATGATTGTTGAGTATCTCGATAACTTTCTTTTTTTTGATCAATATTTAATTTAGTACTGCTAAATAATGAACTTGGTTGTGTTAACTCAACGTTAGAATTTTCCTCATTAATTTCAATAATACTGTATATTAGTCCTTTTTTTTGGTCTAGTTCATTGTCAAATTGATCAATTATGGTATCGTCAATATTAAAAACATCATCATTGAAAGCTTGTCCACATATGCTTACTCTCTTATTCGATTTAGTATTTGATTTTACCGGAGCTATATTTGAATTTTTTTTCCTTTGAGTGACATTTACATCGGAAAACTGCAATTTTTGAGGATCCCTAACAGGTGATAAAGAATTTTTTTTCGAATCTGTTTCAGAAAAAGTAGCACCACTCGAAGATGACAGACGTAAGTTAAACTCATTGTCTTTAATATTTGAATTATCTTCTTGTAAATTTGTATTCATTTTTATTTCTTTTGTTATTTCTATGATAGAGTCCTCGATTATTTTTTCATCATCACTCTGTGACTCAAGCTCTTCAGAAGAAGCAAAGCTGGTTTGAACTTGTTTATTTACATAAAAGCAATATTCGTCATTAGATTCATTTTGCTGAGTCTTTATTGCAGTTTTGGGCGTACGCAAGGGTGAATTTATTAGCGTAGGTGTTCCTATAAGATTCATTTTAGGAGTATTTATCATGCCGGATTTTGTTAAACTCAACTTATCAAATTTATTTGGTGTTTTGACAGAATCATTTTTCAGTGAATCAAAAATGGAATTTTTTGGAAATGATTTAAACTGTTCAGTAGTTTCATCGTCACTCTCATCATCGGTTACTATGCTAAGTCTTGAGAGACCTTGAGTACTGTTGATAAATCGGTTTGACAAAAAATTTTTTGATGTCTTTTTAGTAAATTCTTCATAAGTTGGAACTGTACTGCTATTCAAAAAAGTCGAATCTTCGGTTTTTGGAGCATTGTCCTCTTCCTCAAAAAGTGATATCAAATTTGACTTTTTAAAAGCCATTTCATAAATTTTAAAAAAATTTCAATTTTTATTACAATTAATAAATAATTTTAATTTCTAAAATATTTAATTGATTCAAAGTTTGTCTTAGAATAAAAAAAAATTGATTAATTATATTTTATTTATCTAAACCAAGACAAAAATTATATTTAAAAAAGCTTAATTTTCTTTAAGTTCTTGAGGAGTATCAATTTGACGATGAGCATGTGCTCTGACAAACTCAGGTACTTTCTCTAATTCTTCATTGACTCTTAAAACACTAGGAAATCCGGTCATATCTATATTAAATCTCTTTGCTGAATAGACCTGTGGTACCAAGCACAGATCAGCAATTGTTATTTGATTTCCAACACAATATTTTCCTGATGTATCTTTGAGAACATCTTCGACGGCTTTAAAACCCTTTGTCAAATAGAATTTAATCCATTCCATTTTTTTTTCCTCGCTTTGAGTTTCAGTTGCCACTCGTTTTATTACATTCAAATTCTGAAATGGCTGCATACCAGAATTGATTATTTCTGCAATCATTCTTGCTTTTGCACGCTTTGCCGAATCTTTTGGCAATAATTCATACTCGTTTGGCCTTGTTTCATCCAAATATTCAATGATGGGCAGCTTAAATTTTCAATATTAGATTTTGTTTTAATTGCAGAATCAAATTTGAGTCAATTTTTAAGTCTTTAAAAAAACAATCAAATATTTTTCTTAGTTTAAAAGTCGATTTTCGAAATTATATGAAATTTTTTGATTAATAAAATAAAATTTAAAATAACTTAAAAATTAGCAAATCAAGTTTGATGGGTTTAAGGTTAAAATTACTGATTGTAGCAATAAGTGACCATCGATATTAAGTGCTGGAACTTCTTGCTTTGGATTTATTTTTGTATACTCTTCGGAATACTGAAAAAAAAATATTAAAAAAAAAATTAAATTAATCTTTAACTACTTGTTCTCCTCCATCTTTAATCAAACTAATAGGTTTATACTCATAATCAATTTTTTTAAGCTCTAATGCAATCCGGACCTAAAAAAATGTTAAGTTTTTTATTTCTTCATGAAAATAGATTCTATTTATACTCTCCAAGATGAGCTGCTTCTAAAATAATTATAGAGAATTGGCTAAAAATTGAGTTTTTTAATAAAAAAAATTAAATTGATTTTCATTTATTAGATACTTTTTCAGTTTGCATTATTTATTTTATCTAAATAAAGAAAAATAAATTAAATTTTATCAATTTAAAAATATTAAATAAGTAAAATTTTAAAATTTCAGGAAATCAGGTTGATTTTCTGGTAGAGCTTTTTGAAATTCAGGTAATTTCTCTAATTCTAAGATAACTGAATTAATTAAAGGAAAATTTGCAATATCTATTTTGTAACGTTTGGCGGCAAAAACCTGTGGAACAATACACAAATCAGCTAATGAAATTTCATCACCAACACAATAGAGTCCTTTTGAATCATTTAAAAGTTTTTCCACAGTATTCAGTCCTTTATTCAGATAAAAATTTAGCCATTCTATTCTTTTTTCTTTGCCCATTTCTCTATTTATCCTTTTTATAACATTTGCATTTTGATATGGCTGAATTCCAGAGTTGATTACTTCAGCGATAATTCTTGTACGACATCTATCTACCACATCATCAGGTAAAAGTTTTATTCCAGTTTTTCGAGTACTATCCAAATATTCAATGATTGGTATCTGTCAGAATTGAAATTTTTCAACTTTTTTTTGGTTAAAAAAATTGATCAAATAAATACCGATTGAGTAAATAAAATGTTATCAATATGCAAAATTGGAACTTCTTGCTTCGGGTTTAATTTAATAAATTCCCTGTTTAACTAATATGATTTGAATTAACTAATATTAGATTATTTTTGAAATTTAACCTGATCTCCACCTTTTTTGTTGAGCAAATCGACAGCTTTGTACTCGTAATCAATTTTTTTAAGATTTAAAGCGATTCTAACCCGCCAAGAACAACTAGATAAATAAAAACTCCATAAAATTGGCTTTAAATAGAATCAATCTTAAATTTATTATGCCTCGAGTTTTCATCTAAAATTTACTTTTGCTTGTTTAGCTTGATTCATGTTCTGGAATTTTTGAAAATAATAATTTTTTCTTATTTCAAAAAGTGTAAAATTAAATTTAAAAAATTTTATTAAAATTAAATAAAAAAGAATGCTAAAAATGTTTTTCTTTTTTACACTCGGCAAAAAGTTTGAATAAATTCAAATATCTTTGTATTGAATCATTTCTAATTCCCAAAGCATTCCAATTTAACCAATTTAAACGAACTGTTAAATCTTAAATTAAAAAAAAATATTCATTTTTTTGGTAAAAAAATGTCTTTTTTACCAGAGGTTGCCCAAATTGGCTTTTTGACTTGGAAATTGTTTATGGAATTTTTGTGAAAAGTTTGACTTAAAACACATTCAAAATAGCCGTAAAAACTTAAATTGCTATCCAATACAGATTCAAGTAGATTTATATAGGCTATTGCCAAATGAAGTGTGTCAATTTTGGAGAGGCGTCTTTCATACGGAAATGTTGGTATATGTGTTCTTAGTATTTCGAATGCCTCATTTATGGAAACAAGTCTAGTTCTTTCATTCAGTTGACTACTTTCTTTGAAGTCATGAATAAATCCTTTGCGGTTTTTGTTTTTAGCTTGGCATCTGCTAATTTCATGAGGTTCTTCATTGTCGTAATCTTGGTCATAATCATCGAAATTTGATGGTTTAAATTTTTTCGCTTTTAGCATTTTTAAGCCTATTTTTTTGCTGACGGAATTATTTATATTATTGGGGATTAATTGCTGCTGGTATTTATCAATAGTTTTCAAGTATCATTTGGGATAAATCGAGCCGAATAGGAAATATTTAGGAAATTTTTTTGTCAGATTATCTATTTAAAATTTCAAGCTGATTTGAAGCGCACATTTTGCTAATTTAATTGCAAGTCAGCATTTGAATTCGTTTGAAATGATAATCTATGACAAATGCACACTTTAGGCCTAATTAAATCACTAGCTACGTTAGTTGTTTATTTTTTAGCCACAGGGGATATTCATTTCAATGACACTTGAATTTTCACTTATCGTGTTTGTTTATTTACCTTTTATTGTAATAAGCTTAATACTTTTGTTCGTCCGATTTGTCTATCGATTAATCATTAGAATACATTAATTAGTTCGGTCAATTTAAAAAAATCTATTTTTCCATCCATAGCATTCAGAAAATTTTATTCTATCAGACAAATTGATGGTTTAAAAATTAATTTAATTACAATGTACAGTATTTGACACACAGATTTGATGAATTGATTTAAAAAAAATTAAATATTTCTAAAAAATTAATTAAAGAAATGTTTAAAATTTTTAAACATTAAGTATAAATAAAATAAATATCTATTTAATTCATATCTGTTTTTTTTTTCAATAAAAAAGCTTGATGAAAAATTTATTTAAGTTTAAGTTTTTAATTAAATTTATATCTTCAAACAAGCTTTGCCTCATAATCCGACAAAATTTTGCTATAATCAGATGTTATCTTAGAAAGATTTCTTGATTTTGTTTGGGCGATTCTTCATCTTTTATTCTTGACTTTTCACCATCTTAAAAAATGTTAAAGATATATTTGACATCGCTGCTGTCAAATTTAAATGAATTTGAAATATTTTTTCTTTCCAATTCTAAAAATCCATCTTGATTACCTTAAAAAATTTTATTGTATTCAATGAATTTTTAAATAATCTAAGAGAAAAAATAGAGAGCTCATTTTTTTGTTTATATTTTGAAAGATTTTTAAATTTTGTTCACAAAGTTAAATATATTCAATTTTTTTTTAGTGATTGATTTGTAAAATTTTCCATCAAATTTGCTTTTAAATTTTCCCTTTCTTTTTTTTAAATTTGCAACTATTAATTTAATTGCTTTTGGTTCATCTTGATCGATGGGTGTTTGAACCATTAATATATCGCATTCATCATCATTAGCCTCTTCTAAATCAATTCCATTTTGATAAATTTCTCTGCTAACTAAAATCTTATGGTGAAAATTTAATTTTTAACCTTATTTGAGCGTTAAGACACAATTTTTACCTTTTTGAATTGTTGAGAATCATGTAAATTACTTTTACTATTTTAATTTTGTAAAAAAATATATTATTAATAAAAACAGAATTTTTATCAATCAAATGCAGACCTAAGATAAATGTATAAGTATAAACAAGTGTAAATAAAAATTGTCTAGTTTTTGTAAATTATGAAATGAAAAAAAAAGGAAATAATTGAATATCTATTTTCAGACAATAAAATTTAAAAATTAAATTTTTTTTACAGGATTCAGATCTGGTGCAGTAGAAAAGTACTCTAAGATGCTATTAAATTGCCGATGCTCAATTTGATTATGGGAAAACCTGTGTAAAATACGCTCGGATCTTGTAGCTAACATGTTGAGTTTTAAATTCTTGCGAATTTTGGTTATTCTTGTCTTGATCGAAAAATACTAAATGTGTCTCAATATTTTGTTCTGTAATTTTTGTAGATGAGAGCTTGTTTTTTGCGTAGAGCATGAAATCGGAATGAAAGAGTAATCGAACTGGGAACAAATAAAGCTTTTGAATACGATCTTGGACAATTCAATTGAGTTCTTTAATTTTAAATCCTTTATCCTATGTATTAGATTTATTTTTTCATAGCTTTTTCATTGATTTTTCAAATAAGCTTTTCAAGCCTAACTTTGGATCTAATTTAATATCTAAAAATGTTGGAAACGGATCAAACGGGACTGGTTGGCTACCGATAAACAGCTCAAATTTTTACTTTTTTCCATAGTTTGATCGATGTCAACCTGTTTTGAAAACCGTATGAAAGGTTTTGCTCGTATTTACAACAAGTCCCTTTTTACGGCAAAAACCTATAATATAACTTATGGCTTGGTTCAGTGTTTGTTCAATGTATTTTAGTAATTTTTTTGAGTACCAGATGCACAAATCAACTTGTAAAAGTACCAATTAATTATTAACTTTTTGAGTTTTTGAATAATTCCAGAATGTGAAGCTTTGTCGAACGCTTTTTCAAGATAAAAAAAAAAAAAACTGAACCTATGTATTCTTTTTTTTAAATCCTAGTACAATCAATTGACTGAGACAAAATATCTGATCTTGGGAAGAAGTCTCTTGTTTTCAATCCATTTTTGGAGCTTGGTATTATTATCTTTTTAAAATTTATATCAGCTCTGTTTGCTTATTCCTTTTTTAATTTTTTCTATTTCAAAAAATTTGCAATTGACCTAAAGTTTTTTAAAATTAAGTAGAAATAATTCAATGATAAATTAAATAAAAAATTTAGCTTGCTTTTATTTTAAAAGGAGAATCAAGATGATTTTTTTAATTAAATTTAGGAATTTAAGATATTAACTATTTTATCAAAATGATAATATTTTTTTCCAAACGATTTATTTAAAAATCAAATTACCAAATTTATTTTCAATAATTAAAAATTATAAAATTTATTATTTAGATAAAAAATATTTTAGTTTTTTAATGGTGGAATATAAGTTCGATTGTATTTTTTCAATTGTTTAGTTTAGCAGACTAATTGTCGTTTAAAAGCAGCAGAAAATGCCTAAATGAATCAAATTCAAGTTACTTTTGAGTTCATTATTATTTTGCTTATTCGTTGCTAGGAAACAGACTTTGGTTAAATTTCTAAATTTTTCAAAACTGCAAAATCAGGCTAACTAATTTAAATTTGAATAAATTATTGAAAATTATGCTGCCATATTTTTGTTCAATAAAAATTATCTTGCAAATATTTATCATAAATGGAATTAGATAAAAAATTCGCCAAAAATTTCAAACCTAATTTTATTTCATCCGATTTGAAGTTTTGCGCTAGTGATTATAAAGAGGAAGATGAAATTGAGTTTGTCGTCAAATTTTGGCCATTTTCCAAATTTAAAGATAAAATATTAAGAAATATTGCTAAAGATGCAAAATTAATTCACAGACAAAAGATCAAAGATATGTGGGAAAATCATTTTTCAAATGGACAATTTACTTTTGATGATAAATTAGTTTTCGAAAAAATTTGGCCTTCTATTGAACTTGATATAGAATATTTTATAACTCAAAAAGAGACTGGTAATCCTTTACTAGAAAAGGAATTAGATGATTTGAAAGCACTTTATAAACCATTGATAGAAAAGGCAGTAAAATGTGAAAGAGGATTAAGTTTAGAAAGAAGACTCATTAAATTAGTAAATCAAGAAGAAAATTTTGAATTTGGTAAGACTTATAAGCGTGAAATA
Organism: Brachionus sp. 'Tiscar'; assembly: GCA_006352455.1. Taxonomy (NCBI): domain Eukaryota; kingdom Metazoa; phylum Rotifera; class Eurotatoria; order Ploima; family Brachionidae; genus Brachionus; species Brachionus sp. 'Tiscar'. The sequence continues at coordinate 10,306 of VANL01000551.1, read as the reverse complement.
GATTTCGGATTCTGTAAGTTAATAGGGATACCTGATGGAATTGATCATAAGAAAAAAACAGTTATTGAGATAAAGACAAAGGAATCAATTCAGCCTGAAATTGAAAAAGAAAGACTACAATGTTTGTCTTATTTAAGAATTTTTGATTTTCACAAATGTATTTTGGTACAAAGTGACAAACAAGGAGAAAAAACAATCCAAGAAATTTTTAGAGATGACCAAGAATTCACAGATAAAATTTATAACAAACTAAAACAATTCGTTGATAAATACAGAAATATGACAGAAGAAGAATTTTTGTTTAAAATTTTTTTTTATTGCGAAATAACAACAGTTCCTGATGTTTTGATTAATTTTTTACATAAAAACTAAAATAATTTTTTATTTTATTTTTTTAAGTTTAATTTGTGTAAATTGAAAATTTTAGTCTTTAAATCATTTCCAATTGATTTTTGTGTATAATTTATAATTATTAAGAGCAAATACTTCTATTTAGAATAAATTTTTTTTAGATATTCTTTTTTTTTAGCCTATATTTGAATACTGATTAAAAAATTTAAATTAAAAACAATACATCTAAAATTTACTTTATTTTCAATAAACAAAAGCTTTTAGCTAGTCAGATCGCTACTTAGTTAGAATCTAATAATATTTCTAAAAATCAGCTTTAAAAAAATATGGTTTTACTATCTGTTCTTTTTAAAAATATAATTTTTTTATGTCTTTTTGGTCAAAAATGATAAGCTGTTCTGTTTATTTTAGTCTTGAAGGATATAAATAAAATTTTAAAAAGTATATCCTTTGTATAAGGGAGTATATATAAGAGTCCATCTTCAATAGCTCAGAACAGGGCAACGTTTAATAAATTGGTTTCCCACAGTTTAGAAACTTTTTAACATAGATCACTGTTTAACACAATTTATCTGTGCCTTAGAGAAAAATCATGTTAAACTATACTGGTACTGGTACTTTTCTGCTAGTTGAATTTTTTTGTTTGTTAATAATACTACAATGATATGTAGACACATGTAATATTTAAATTAATTTTTACATGAACAAGACGAAAACTTCCAATTTTGTTTATCCAAATTCACCAAAGGAACCATATATACAAAAAAGCTAAAAGAATGTATTAAGGTTTAAATTAGAATCAAACTCACATTACCATCACATTCTAAATTATCTAAATATTGATCTAAGTCAACCAATTTATCTAGTGTTAACAAATAAATATCGTATGCTGGACTATACTTCAAAATAGGCTTTTTTTTGTTTATATGCAAGCGCATCGTACTAGTTATCATCTTTTATTATAGGCTCATCTTCCCATTTTTTGAAAGTAACTTGATCTGTTGACCAACAATTCAGAATAATTTTCACTCGTTCAATAATACGAGATAAAGGTATTCTATCTCAATAAGTTTGGACTTTTTCATTGATTGATTTGTTCCTTCTAACGCATTATTTGTGCTTGGATATCCTGGAGCATGACCGTCTAACCAACCAAAATTCTTTGACTTGCTCAAATCTTTATCACAGTACTTTAAAAATTCTTTGTAGTCGGACCATTTTTTAAAAATTTTTTACAATTGGTATTTGTTATTTATTTATTTTCCTTTCCGAGTTAAAGCTCCTTCAGATCAAAAATTTTACACTTTATATCCATTGCTAGCTCAGCATGAGGCCAACTCATTATTTGTCTAAAATTTTTACCAAAACACGTAAAAATTATTTAAAATAAATAATTTTCACAAAGAAAATTATATTCAATTATATGAAAGTTTAGAACTTTTTTTTTCAGTAATTTTACTTATAACTAATATACTAATATATCGCCATAAAATATTTCTCTGAGAAGAACAATATAAACAGTTCTGTTGTGAAAATATCATGTATTTGTCACACAAAATTTTAATATCAAGTTTTTAGTTCTGATTCTAAGTTAGTTTATTTAGCTCAAAGTAAAGTTTCAGTTGAATAAGCCGAAGTTAGGCTGCACCGAAAAGGGTCTGACTGATTCTATTCTATGTTACTAATAAACAGAGTTGTTTAAAAGTCCCAAAAAAAAGTCCAAGTCCGGACTTTTTTTTTTTTTTAATTTTTTCAAAAGTCCTACTCTTCTTGGCAACCATAAAAACTATTTAGGATTGCAGAAATATAATTATATAAATAAATCAATAAAAATTTTTTAAAGATATTTTAAAAAAACTGCTTGAAAAGTATTTTTATTTAAATTTTTTTAATTAGATAAACAGATAATATTCTAAAAATATCTTTAATTAGATATTTATTTTAACTACTCTTAAAAACTAAATCTAAATAAATATTGAGAGGAATTTTTATTCAAACATAAAAAATTTATACGTTAAATATTTATTAATAAAAATTAAGGCCTTTTTAAAAAAAAGTCCGAACTTTGACTTGACTTGAGAGTTGGGACTTTTAAACAACTCTGCTAATAAACCTTTATGACCTTTTTCTCTTGAAATCCGAAAAAGCCCTGATCCGATGGTAGCTACTGTTATGCAAACCATTGTGATTTGAATAGATTTTTCGATGTGAGTAGGACACTAAGTCAGACTTGCGGCCAACCAAGATATCAAATATTTGAAAGAACTTATGAGTTTTCTACTTTACGTTTTTACCAACGTGTTGGTAAACACAAAAATTGACTAAAGGACTTTATGGTATTGATTTTCAGTTTGCTTCAAATCATGTAAAACAAAAACCTTAAATTAATTTTTGTTTTTTTCATCTTTTATATTATTTCTAATAAAAAATCTAAAAAATGGCTGAGAAAATCAGATATTTTTACCCAAGGTAAATAAATGCTAAAATTTCAATGCAATATATTATGAAAAAATTTTAAATTTTTATTCAATCAATTTTTTTTTATTTTATTTTTAATAATTATTTTATGAATAAACTAATGAAATATAGATGCGTCATTAATGAGAAGGAAAATTAAATCTTGGTCAATCTTTAAGACTGATAAAAAATTAAAAAATTTTTAGCTGTTAAATGAAAATTTTTGTTCAATCAAACAAAATTTATGGTCTTGATGTACATTTTTTTTATTTTGTAATCAACAAGTACTCAAAAATCATAAAAAGAAGTGTTATTTTAAAGCAATTAAAAGTTATCTGGGCTTTGTATCATTTTAATTTCTGAATTTTTTTTCGAAGTAATTGCCTAAATATTGATAACAATTTAAATTTTTATTTTTAATCGTAAGTTTTTTAATAAATTTAAGTTAGATTTTAATTTTTTGATTTTTAATTTAAATCATCTTTTGATATATTAATTTCGTTATAAAACATCCTTTGTAAAAGAATTTCTACTGGCTTGGCATCTCTTGAATTTATATGAAACTTCAAATCGTTTTGAACACTATTCTCGTTTGTTGAATTGTCATAAACAACGATATCCTTAAGCCCAATGAAAAATTCTTTAATTATTGTCGAGAATTTTTTATCCTGATTAGAGTTTCTAGGCACAAAAAAATTAAAATTCTTTAAAAAAAATTTCCATTTTATACTGTCTCTCTAATTCTGAGTTTTCAAATGCCAAGCCTAATTCCATGATTCTTTTTTCTAATCTTGAATTAGACAGCTTTTCAACATCATATTCACTTTCATATTCGAGCAAAAATGCTTCGATTATAAACGCTGTAAATATACTTAGATGAAAAAAATATTATGATCGAAAAATAATTTCTTTCTTAAACTTCTCACTTTAAAGATATTATTACACAGCTAATGTGAAATGAAAAAAAGTATAAACGTGTCCATTTTGAGTTCAAAGCTTTTTCAAAACCCTTGCTGAGAACTAAAATAGTTTTTTAGAACATTTAGGATTATCATTATTGAAATATTTAATTACTGTGCCATTGATTGACAACCATAAGCTCGAAAAGAAGAACCAGAGAATTTAAAAAAGTAGAAAAATTATTTTTGCAATACTTCAGCCTAATTTAAAATAAAATTATTAATTTTTTCAAAGTTTTACTTTGTAATTTTTTACTTAACAAAATCGGTTCCATCCAAATTGGGGTTTCCACAATTATTATCTTTCGTATTATAGTTATTAATTTTATCACTAAATATTTCCATTCCAATCATGGAAAAAACGTAGAATATGAACATAAGGAGTTTAGCATACGTTAACAAAGACGGTGTTATCATTGCAACAGTTGTTATGATAGTTCGGAAACTTAAAAAGAAAAATTATAGAGAATTTTTATTGAAAATCAATTTTAGAAAGTTTTTGAGATAAAATTAAATCCAATACAAATAAAAATTACCGGTTGACTGAAGCTACAAATTTGAGTAAACGTAGTGATCTTAATATTAGAACAATCTCGAAAAATTCTGTGGCTCCTAAATATTTTTAAGTATAGAAAATTTAAATTAATATAAACATATAAGCAACCTCCTTTGACATCGTCAGACTTTGGAATGGAAGAGTCAACTATACCGGCTATTAGACCTCCTAGTATGACTATTGAATCGAATCTTATTTAAAGTTAAAAAATAAAAATAAAATTACTTGTCATGCTAAAATCTTACATATTCCAATATTTTTTAATGAACTCAACAATTCCATCTGTGTAAATTTTTAGAAAAATTTCAGTCATAAATCCTACCAAGAAAAACCATTCTACGCCACTATTTGGATCGATTATAACAAAAATTATATTGAGTAAAATTAAAAAGTCAAAAAACATTTGAAATATTCTTTTTTTTTTTTAAATTCAAAATTTTTTAATTTAATAAATAAAAATAAAATTACCTATGACGAACAAGTTTTTTTATATATGTGCTCCATCTTCCATTATAAATTTTAGGAATATAAATTTCAAACAAAGTTTTTCTATCTTGTTTTTCCGACATTTTAATATTTAAAAGATCAGCCAAAAATACAAATTCCTTAAAACCTGAATAAAAGTGTTTTAAAATTAAAATTAAATATTTGATTTTATTTATTTACTTAGAATGCCATTGTCGTCGAAATCCAATATTTTAAACAAAGAGTCTATTTGATTTATATTTATTTTTGGGTTAGCAAATTTCATTAATTTAGCAAACACATCTTTTGTAATTACACATTGATGTTCTGACTTTATTATTTCACTATCCAAATTTATATTGGCTCTATCTTTACTTTCCAATAGCCTTATAGGAATTCTGACCATATTAAACGCATCTTCCAGTTTATCGCGCTTAAGTTTTATGGTTTCCCTGACTTCATCTTTTAGATGTTTTTTATAATTTGTGTAGATCGTGGCTAGGATTATGTTTATAAAAATGTATAAATTAACTAGCATAAAGACTAGAAAAAAAATAACATATGCTCCATTTAAATCGTAAGCAGGCATCCTTTTTTTAAACGGTAAGCTTTTTTCTAAAGTAGGAAATTTCTTACATGACATCAGGAAAGTTGGCTGTAGTCACAGCTACATAGAGATCCCACAAGGAATCTTCAAAATTCTGAAAATATAAATCTTGACCATTTGCATAAGTCAACTGGCGACCATTTGCATCCCTTTAAACGATTCTAGTGTTAGTAAATTAAGAGTGATTGATATAGATATACGTTTTTCTCCTAAAAAGCTGCCATCCAACAAAAGAAAATATCAATAGCGAAACAAAAAATAATGCGAAAACATTTATTATGTCCGGTATGGTTTTTCGAACATTTCTCATAGCCCTTCGTAATTCTTTTCCTTCATACATGTTGACATAGAGAAAAACGCGCAAAAATTTTGAATATCGAATAGCATTTATTCCATTTAATTTTAGAATAAGATAAATAATTAAATCAATTAAAATAATTAAGATTGTGATTAGGGAAATGTAATTTTTTTTGTCATTCAAAAAAAAATTAGGAATTTGAAAATTAAAAGACTGGTACCATCTGAATCCATAAATAATCAAACAAAATAGTTCAATAACGGATGGAATTATAAAATGAATAGAAGATGAGCCCTCGAACAGAGGTAAAACCAAGTGCAAAACGAACACACAATTAATAAAAAATACTAGGGTCGGATTTAAGTAAGATTCATAAATCCTAAAAAAAAATTTGTTTATCTAATTATTAATTTAGAATAAAAAGTTACATAAGTTTATATTCTGTTTTTCCAAAAGTCAAATTTTCCAAATCTCTTGAGTCTTTGATTAATCTTGAAGCTATCGAAAAGTCCTAAATAAATAGAATTATTTTCAATATTTTTATTTTTTTTTCAGAATACAAGATCAGTGGGTTTTGACCATTTTTCATTTTCACTATTTTCCAATTGAATGCCTATTCGATTGTTATCCTCAATTATGTTAGCCATTTTTCATCATAGTTTTCATTAATTAATTGCAATAATATGCATTAAGTCAATTTTTTTGCTTTTTTTTGCTGTCATGTGCTATGAAATAAGATAAGAAAAGCTTCAAATTTTTTTCATAAAAATAAAAATCTTATAAGCGCCTGTGATTAGATTATTATTTTCTGATTAAAATTTATATCAAAATCGACGTTTCAAGAGCTATAATTTCCATGAATGGCCAGTTGGTATAAAGAAGAGTCTGTTAAATCTTGAGTCAAAATTCGAGTTTTCCAATTTTATTATTAATCTAATTGATTAGTTTTAGATTGACTAAATTTTACAAAATTTCTTTACAGAAAACTTAGATCGTTTGCATCACGATTTAACACGTTTTTCCCATTCAGGAAACAAATAGTGCAAAATAATAATGCTTCAGTTAATAAATTTTAACTCTTTTAATAATAAATTTGCTGTTCTCAATTCAAAGTATGCCCCAAACATTTTTAATAATATTATTAAGGTAGAATTCTAATATTTTCTGAGTTATATAGACAAATTTATTTTTAAACAAGATTAGTTGAAAAAATAACCATGAACCATTACCTTGAATGACTAAGAATAATTCAAAATTTAAGTGCTGTTCGAATTTCTAACTTGAAATTCGTAAACTAAGTCCTCTGAAATTTTTTTTTAGGTGGGTAAAATAATTATTTTTTTCCCAGGGGTCCCAAAATAACTAAAAAAGTTGTAGTTCTTTCAGTCCGAGGTATTCAATGATTAAAATTTAATCATTAAATTAAAACATTTTTTAAAATTATAGACATTGTGAAAGAGCATAAAATTTTTTACATTCTCTTGTATATTTTATTTTAAAAAAGAGTGTACCCATTTTATTTATTTGAAAAAAAAACAAAAACAACGCTTTTTTTCATTTAAATCGTATCAAGTCACCAGGTTCACTTGAGACAAAACCAAATTTTTTTTAAAATAAACTAGACAAAATTCTTAAAAAATCCATGGAATTACTTTTATAATTTTTTGTTTTATTTTCTATAAAATAATAACATGAACCACAAATTTTTTAAGGGTTAATTATTTTAGGACTCCTGGGTACAAAATTAGTAGTCCCCCTAAAAAACAATGAAATTTAGGGTTTCAAAGGATGTAGTTTACGAATTTCAAGTTAAAAATTTGAAATTTCGATAGCACTTTAGTTATGAACTTTATCTTTGTAGTTTATCAAATCTAGAAAAAAAAAATTTTTGGGTTTTTTCCTAACTCCTAAACTTGAGATGCATTTCAAAGGGTGTATTTTATACACTCACCTCACAAAAAAAAAAGTACATGAGTAGGGTTTATGTAAACCAATTGAGCTGTTTTGAACAATCATTCGAAATGTGATGTTTCAAGGTATGCGCTGCGCACGACACTGTAACTGGTTTTTAAAATAAGAATGTTGAGTTAATTAATTTAAGAATTTTTAAATTTCTGAGGAGTACTTTTAGCTAAATAGGTTTAATTTAGTTGTTCCTAAGGGATCTAATGTTTTAATATATAAGATTTATAGTTTATCTAGAACAGAAAAAATTTTAACAAAATAAAATAATGTATAAATTTTTATATTTTAATTTAAAAAAATTTTATATCAATTTCAAAAATTTTGTTTTTTATTTCTAATTTGGTCATGGTTTTGGCTCTCCAGACGAAATTACTTTTTGCGCTGCCAATTTAGCTTTTTCTAATATTTCAAAATCATAAAGCCCTATAAAGCTTCTTATATTTGCCGCTTGATTAAAAGCATTTCTAAAATATTCATTTTGTATCAAACAAACTGCAGACTTAATTGTTAAAGTAAAAAACGATATCCAAACAAAAGTTGTGTAAACTGGGCGATCAACAACATTACTATCATCATAATATTCATTGCCGGTATTGTAAGTTCGGTAAAAATGTATTATAAATGTAGGTAAAATTAGAATATAGCTTAATATTAAAATAATAAAAAATGATATAGCTTTTCCCCTTTCGGTTCTGTATTTAAATTGTGCCAAAAGTTGATTTCTTACATGAAAATCATAGGTTTTATTTTCTTCGGTGGTTTCTATTAAATGTTCATAGTAAATGACATTTTCAGGTTGTTTTGTAATATCTAGGCCTTTGATCATGGTTTTTGTGCTTTGTTTTGAAATTTTTTGATTAATTATGAGATCAGTCGAATAAATTGCTTTTATTGTCAAAATTGAAAACACAATACCAACAATAAATGGTATGGTAAGAGAAAACCAAAAAAAAAACCACAGCCACCATTCGAATTTTTCGTATATATAATCACATTGGCTTTGAATTTTGAAATATTGAATATCTTGATAGTTATCAAAAAATGGAATAAATGCGACAAAAATATCCAATAGCCAAATAATTCCAATAATTATAAACACTTTGTGGCCTGATGATTTGGTTAGCAGTTCTTCTTTTTTGTTATATTCGAGACGCCGGGTGAAATTGTTGATGTGCCATATTGGAAAATTGTATTTAATGAATCGTTCGATACAGAGAACCATTAAGCCGTGAAAAGTTAGACCTAAAAATAGTGTTGTAAAAAATGTCTGAACTCTGCAGCCATCAAAGCCAAGAGAGTTTGAATTGAAGACTGCATATCCACTTGGAACTAGGATAAAAAACGAGCATAGAAAATCTGCGAATATTAAATGTGTGAGTAGAAAATTTGATTTATCGATTTGATAATAGCGTTTTAATTTTAGAAGTGTGATTAAGAATGAAAAGGTGAAAATAAAACTAAAAATCAATATTAAAGCAGAAACAATTGTTAGAAAAATGTTGCTTTGGCCCACGGTTTCATCAGTCATATTGTCCAACAAAAATATTTAACATTAAATTTAAAATAAAAATTATTTTTCGTTTTAAATTTAATTTTCCCTCTTGAGTTCTATTTTGTTTTGGTTTCAAATTTTAGGCTAATTTTAATAAATTATAAATAAAAAATGCTTTGAAAAGTTTTTAAAAATCGCTAAATTGACTTGTTTCTAAGGAATTTGTTTTCAGTGTTTATTCAAAATGTAAATTTACTCAAAAAATTAAGTGCTTCTTTTTTGTTTATTACAAATATTGGTCTTTTGTTGACCTCGACTTCTCTAAAATAATTTTCTTCTAGTTTTTCAAACTTTTATATTAAAAATAAACAACAAAATAAAATTAAATGTATTTCTTAAAATGGTCACGTTTCAACCGATCTTAAATCAACTTTTTTAATTTACTGCGAATGAATATAAATTGGTTGCTTAGATTTTTTAGATTAATAATCTTTTATTCTTAATATTTTTTCAAAGTTTAGTGTTCGTGGTGTTAATTTATACATCGAAAAAAAACTAAGTTTAAATTTTTTTTCATATTTATTTTTTAAATTAAAAAAATAAATACCTCGATTATTAACGCAATTGAGTTGTGAAACATATTTGACAATAATTTTTAAATTTTATCCATGTCTCATTACAGTCAACATAAGACAAGAAAATTATTGAACTGAATTTTTTACTAAATTTTACTAAATAGTTTAAAGAAAAAAATTTTTTTTTAATGAATTGAATATAGAATGATATTTTTGGGGTTTTCTCGCAAAATATTCTAACAATACTAGGTGCCTGTAAATTTTAATTAATTTATCGAAAAAAATAAAAAATACGACAATGGATAAAAAAATTATTTTATAATTTCAATTGTTAAAAATGGTCAATTATTTAAAGGACGGATTTCACAATTTTTCAATTCAAGCTATAGCTATCTAAATCAGATATATATTTTCAAAATATTTATAACTATTCAATAGTTATAAATATTGATATGATATGAAATATTGATATAAATATTGATATTGTTATGATTATTTCTAAAGTTTAGAAATAATCATGAATTAAAGCAAATATCAATTATTGTATTGATGCTGGGAAGCTAATTAATGAGCCTGGATCG
>VANL01000550.1:0-29928 GCA_006352455.1 Brachionus sp. 'Tiscar' | reverse complement strand
AATGTTCACATTTTGGACTTGATACTCATGGTCACATTTTTTTGTGAACAATTGTTCACATTTTCCACTAGACCCAAAGTTTTAAATTGAATATTCAAAAATGAAAAGATCCAACAAAATTTTTGAAACAAAAAAATTCAAAACTAACTTTACAAAATAAGAGCTAATAAATTTAAATTTAAAAATTGATTTTATCCTTAGATTAACTCTTTTAATTGATTCAATACTTCAAGTTGCCCATTAGAATATGATTTTATGTATCTGTTTTAATAAAATTGCATGCAACTTTCTTATTCCAATTTAAAGCTTAATTTAATTGAGAGAGCAAAAAAGAGAAAAAAATCAAGTGTTTTATTTATTTTTATTAAATAATTTAAATTTAATTTATTATATTAATTAAATATGTAATTAATTGAAATATCATGTTTTGTACATTCATTTAACTTTTTTTTTTGTTTTATACTCGAAATTCTTCAATTCTTACAACACTCAATTTCAATTAAATAGACTAAAATTTAAATAGGTTGGATTTGATTCAAAGCAACCAGACCCGTACAAATTATTTCTACATTGCAAATAATTATAGCCATTAGAGATTTTATTGCCTAAATTGAAATTAGATTACTTAATTCGGCATTCATATTTTTTACAATTTTTTTTTTTTAATTTAATTTACAACTCGATTTATTTAGGCAATTGATTGTAGAAAAAAAATTTAGATTAAGAAATTCGATTTGTAAAAATAATTTCCAAGTCGACCAAACTAAAATTACTAAATAGATCGACTAAAATAAAGAGAACCAATTTGAGCTTTAGAATGGTAAAAGCAGACATCATCTTGTACACTGAAAATTAGACGCGAATCTTGGACTTAAAAAGATGAGCACAATTAAAAACAATAATTTAAAGCTTAAAAAAAATAGAGGCAAACTAAAAGCAAATTGTGAGTACACGTTTGAGCGGACGAGGCTTTAAGGATATATGAAATTTGCTTTCATGGCCAAGTCGGCTCCTTGCGGGCTAAAAACCGTGTTTTTTAACTCCTGCTCGGTTACCGACTTGGCTCTGGCCGTTTGGTTTTTAGAGAAAAAAAAAACAAATATACAGTAACTAAAATACAAAAATGCCAAATACAAAAAATAATAAAGAAAATAAAAAATAAAATTAAACAGAATATACGGAAAGAAATGAATAAACAATTAAAATTTAAGTTCATTTCACATTCACAGCATACAAGGATTTTGGATTTTGTTTTTTTTTTTTATACACAAATGGGAGCTGATCATGAGCGCATTTTTACAAGCATATACGATATTGTGTTCAAATCGTCCGGTTGAATGAAGTCGATTGCTTGGTGTCCATCTGACGTAACAAAATTTGCATTTGCGCCACAATCAAGCAAATATCTTAATAAAAGAAAAAAAAAATTTTTTTTGTTTTTCAAAATTTATTAAAATAGAAATTGAAAATTTAAGTTACTTTATGACTTTGGAGTGTCCCATTAGACATGCTAGATGTAAAAATGAGTAATTTTGCTCTTTGTCGTATATGTAATTGACATCGAGACCATAGTCCAGCATTTGCTTTACCATTCCGAGATTTCCATTGGTTATTGCTTTAAGAAGTTCAGCTAAATGTAAAATTAAGTATGAAAATTAAGGGAAAATGAGTTTTTTTTCGCTTTACAGTAAGCGGGCGATAATTGTTCGTCATCGTCGCTAAAGCTAGTTTGTGAAGAGCTCCGTGTGGAATATGCTAAGCTAAGACTACTTCCGGTCGAAGTAGAGTCTTCCAAATTGAAGTCCTTCACTGAATCAGATTTTTTGTTTACAGATAAACTAGCCATTATTTGAGCCATGTTGATTAACTTCTTAAAGCAATTTGTCTAAATAAAAACAAGAAAAAAAATTAAAATAAAACAGTTAAATTGCGTTTAAATTTTTAAAATTTGCATGTTTATCAGTATTTTTGAAATGAAAATTTAAAAAATATATTAGTTGGATAAGCGCGTCTTATGCAACTATGTGATGTGTGATGTGTATGTGAGTGTGATTGAATATATGGACTAGCGTGAAAGAAAAAAAAAATCATCTAGAATAATTAAGAATTCCTTATTTTTTCATTTTTTTGTTAAATGATGAAGAGGAGGTTTAGATCTCTTAAAAATTTACGTGGATTTGAATGATGCAATGTTTTATTTTAAAATTGTGAGGTGCATCGTGCAACTCTTTTTTCAATAATTCATTCGATTTCTAGTAAATTAAAAACACGCTTAGTCATTTTAGTTCATTTATACTTTTAGATATTTTTGAAATTATTTTAGGGGACTGAAATACATGCTTAATTCTCTTTTTAGAAATTTTATAGAAAAAAATTTTAACTTATCAATAAAATTTAAATTAATTTTAAAATAAAATTAATTCTAATTGAAAAAGTAAAAAAACATAACATTTTATTCAAGTCTTAAATTACCATAATCTTTTAGTAAAATTAGTCCCTTTTAAGACAGCATTTAATATAAGCGAGCCAAAATTAGACTTGCTTCATCTCTTTTACTTCCAAATAGTTTCAAGTTCTACATAATACAATTATTCCAAAATCTTATTCAGTCATTTAACACTAGATAGAAAACTTGAGGGTTTTTTTGATCCTCTTTTTGGCTGTTTTTTTAGCATCAGATTCATTAGATTTTTTTTGCCAATTGCTTGCTAAAATTTAAATTTTTTTAAAAATAAAAATTCATAAAAAAATTTAATTTTATACCTAAATAAAAATTTTAATTAATTATTCTCGTTATTTTTTATTAATTAGCAGGGGTTTCTAAATCTTTTCTTAGACATAAATTTTAAAAATTTATTAATATCAATTTTTTTATCTATAAGTAGTTTTTTAAGATTGAAATTGCTGGCTAAAAACTTAGAAGAAGTTCAGCTAAATGTAAAATTCTAATTTTCTTAATTCTAATTAAACTTATACGTATCTTTTCCTGATTTTTTAATAAGTTTATAATTAAATTTTTGAATTTGGTCAAGGTAGCATTTTGGTCTTCTTCCTTGTTTATATGATTCCCTTGCTTTTGAATTATTAAGGGAATAAGTTCTTGCCAATTTATCTTCTAGCATTCGAAGACATTTCTAATTTCATAGCTGGCTGTATTTTGATTGAAAATTTTGTAAAGCTCTTTGTCTTGGTTTGTAATAAGAGCTTTTGATTGTGAAACTAACAGCTTTAACCTGTAAATTATTCTGGTAAAAACATCTACTTTAGATGATGCATTGAAAACTTGTGTTCTTAGTTTTATTGGTAGTTTTGGTGCTATCAGTATTTCTCTCAATTTTTCAAAGGTGGTTCATGTAAGACCTGTTTTTGCATCAATGTCTTTTTCTTTGAACTAACATAACTAACAAAGGAGCCAAGGTGTTCAAATTTTTTCAGTTTATTTGCACTAAATGTTAGTATAACATCTAACCAACATTGTCAGCATTGCCAGTAAAAGTATCAATCTGTTTTTGAGATTTTAGTATGCGATATCATTAACAAAATCTACATTTACATAGTTTGATTAAGCATTTTCATGACATTCAATTTTATAGCATTAAAATAAGTCGTAACTTAAAAAAGTTTTAATGATATATATCAATTTTTATTTGATTAAATAGATAAAAGTTTATAAATGTACAAAATTTATTAGGTAAAATTAAAAAAAAATTTTCTCAAAAATAATAAAGCTTCGAATGGTCAATAGTAAGTTCATATCTAAACAAAAATAAAAAAACCGGTTAATAGTTATTAAATAAAAACTTTTTATCAACTACTGTATATTTTACTATTAGTGGTTTCAGTGAGAACAGTGTTTAGGGGTTTTAATGGCGCTAAGCTAGTTTTGGGAACATATTTTTTAATATCCAATTCATGTAGGCCATCGGCAATAGAATTAATTCTAAAATTAACTGTTTCATTAAATTGTGGATTATTAAATTTTATTTTATGTGACTCGTAGGATGAATTAGTCTTGAACAAATTTAAATTTTTAAGTATTTGTGAATTAGAATCAAAATTAGGTGTACATCTACTAATATTAGAACTATTTAAATTACCAATATTGAAACTATTATTGTTTATTAATTTTTTGTATTTTTTCTCTAATAACTTTAAATTTGTATCTTTTGAATTAGAATTGAATTTTGAATCATTATTAAACGATGCATGTTTTCGTTTATCTAAATTTACTTTTTTTGATTTTTTCTTCAATAAGTCATTAAAGTCTTGATTTTTTTCATTGTTGAATCGGTTCGTCAAATTTCCCAATATTTCATCATAATTTTTTTCATCTAAATTTTCGTACAACTTTCCATTAGTTTTAATTGACTTGGCTGGTGTGAGACGCACAGTGAATATTTCATCCGGATCGATTAGTTTCTCTTCTTTACTAACAGGCACTTTAGTTTCAGTCTCAATTTGAGTTGTCTTACGGCTAAAACCAACCACTTCAACAGGCGTCTTTGTACGCGTCACTTCAACTGACTTAATGGCCGTCAGTCTTCTCGGATTAGTGTTTAAAGTTTCTCTGTATTCCTTGCTCTCATAAATTGACTTTTTGCTCTTTGGCTTGTACTGCTCTTCGTCTACTAACTTTTTAACAATTAGTCTGCGTTCAGGTCTGCAACTTTGCTTTTTTGGTTTTTTTTTTTTTTATTTAATTTTACTTTTTTACAATTTAAAATTTAAATTTAAAATACTTGCTCATTTTTTATTTCTGCTATTGATGGCTCTATTATGCGTATATTTTGTTTTTGTACTTGATCTTTCCATGACAATATTGAATTACGAGGAATTTGTATATCAGAAAAAATAGTCGAATGCTCTCTGAAAAATAAAATTTAATCTCTTTTTAATGTTTTTATATTTTTGATAAATAAATTTAAATATAAAAAAAAAGTAAAGACTTGAAAGTAGTGTTGGATACCGTGTGTGGCGGCTACTAGACCGCCAAAAGTTGATGTTGGCCGTTTTGATGGAAAAATTATTCTAAACTCAATTCGTTTCTCTATAAAATTTTCATTTTTAAAATTTCTTAAAGGTTTTTATTCACGTCTGGTCAAAATCAAAATGGCCAACTCCATTTTTGGTGGTCTATTGGCCGCCCCTCACGGTACCCGACACTACTTGACAGCAATTTGTATCATAGACTCTTAATCAACTATAAACTATTGTTGCATTAAATATATTTTTTAATATTTATAAATGGCATGAGCAATAAAAATTATTTAAAATTAGTCTGGTCTCATTACATTTGTTAATTTTTAAAAAAATAATTAGTATTAAAATTAAATAGAAATATGTGAACTAGTAGACAATTAATGTTAGGAAAAGAAATATTTTACCAAGATTTTTACATTTTTAAACTAAGATTAATTTCCTGATTTTTTTTGAAAAATTTGCTAATTTTCATTTTCAAATTATTAATTGACAATTAGTCTTACTTTTTATTCTGTTGTGGATAAAATACGAAAGTAGTAGAATCATTTGAATTTTCAATAAAATTTTCTTTGTGTACTGGTTGACCATTTCTGCAAATTCTCATCTGTTCACCACTAGTCAACTTTTGAGCAATTACAGATCCAACATTGCCACTTACTTTATAGGTGTCTTTGTCGCTTGTTTTATCCAAATCAGCTGTGAATGTGTCAATCAAACTAGTTTTAGTATCACGTTGATTAGATGAGATACTAATATTTATCCATTGCTGATCAGGTTTGTAGATTTCATCATTTATGATGTTCATGGGAGCAGTTTTGTGAAGAGACTTTAAAAAAAAAATTCCTTAGTCGGGTTCTATACAATAAATACAAGTCTACTTTGGCATTTAGCTCAAGTTTCCAATGATCCTGAATTTTTTCACGTATATTTTTTTTTTGACTTACATAAGCTTTCAACTCTTTGTCGATTGGACTTTTTCGGCAAGTCTCGCCTCGTTCCATGCTTGTTGAACTGTCTTTAAAAATTTTTAGTTAATTTTTTTTTCGCTATTTAATAGACTAATTATGCTGTTGTTTCCATTTGGCTTAATTAAATAAGAACAAAATTTTTGAAGAGCACCAATTTAGTTGGCAACTAGTTTATTATTTCAAGCCAGAAATTCTCTCGTTGCTTAAGTAAATAATATTAATAGAGCTTATTTTGCGAAACTGTGCCATAAATGCTCTTAAACAATTTGTTTAGAGAATAATAATTTTTTCTTTTTTTAATAAAAATTATTGTTTTTATGTTTTGTTCAGTTGGAATTCAGTAATTACTTTTTTGTTTTTTTATTTTGCTTATTATTTTTTAAATCGCTCTAAGCTTTTTACCTGAAAATTGATGATTTGATTTGACATTAGCTGAATTTTCTATTTGAAAATGACTATTCATATTAACATGGGCAATTGATTTTTTGATGAAATTTTTTATTTTCCTCGAGTCGCTATCTACATAATTTGCAGATCTTTAGAAAAAAATTTAAATGTGTTATTTTCCATTTTCAATCTTACTTTGTGCGCGGTATCAAACTTGATCGTTTTACATTCAGAGAGACCAAGCCTGATGAAGTTTCGGCAAGTGTCAAATCGTCAACACTGAAATCATTAGTCCTTGCCAAGTCCAGCACTGTTTTTTCATCATAATGTTTTTTTCTAACAAAAGCTGAAGCAGCACTCTTTGAAATTCTCATTTTTAGACTTTCTTTTTTAAATTTTCAAAATTAAAAATGTTTTCAAAATTGTCAAAAAAAAAATAAAATTTTCTTAAGATTTAAGCAAACACCTGAGGGTAGTTGATTGGAATAAATTAATTTGCGGTGATTTAGCAGTCGGTAAATAAAATTTCAAATAAATTATTTTTCAAAAGTTGTTTTTTAAGGCTTTATCTGCAAAGAATCATGTCAGTAAAATAAATTTTTATTTCTTTAGGGTATTTTTTTTAATTTTTAGAGATAAGTATTTATTCGATACAAGATTTGTTCATTTCGTTAAATAAGGCTTTATTTATTTACTTTAATATTTTTTTTAATTAAATAATTATTTTTCGTTGTCAGAGTAACTGGTTTATGGACCAATTTTGGATTGAATCGTTTCTATGTCAAACGAAACTGCTTCTTGATTATTAATTGAAATTTTAAAATTTAAAAAACAAATTTATCTAATAAAATTAATTGATATAATGGCAATAACACCTTGTGTACATATTTGAATACTGTTTTTTTTTTAGTTGTTCCTTATTAATTAGTTATTTTTATTTGCAAGAAGAGTCTTTTTAATTTTTTTCAACTTTATTATTTGTTTTATCGCTAAATTTAAAATTGCCAATATTACATAACTTTATGCTTGTTAAACTAATAAACTAAATGTTTTTATTAAATTTATTTTAAAAAATTTTTAAATTCTAAACGTGATCAGTTCATTTGCTTCGCGCTTCATCATCGATTAAAATTTGCAATCATTCAAGGCTTTTGTTTTGTGACATTTTTGGAATTTTTATAAAAACTCAGACATTTTTTTAATCAGAAAAAAGGAATAATTTTACTAGTAAAGAAGAAAGTGATTAAAAGTTCTAATTTAATGCAAGTTGTAAGTTGAAAATTTTAAACACTAATGAATTTTATTCTTAAATAAAAGAATTAAAATAAATTACATTTTTTCTAAATAAAAAAATTACATTAAAAACAAGAAAATTATTTTTTTTTTAATCTAAAAGGTAAATTCTTTAAAATTTATAAATGAATATAATCGGATTAAATTAGCTCTCTTGGTTTTTCATCAAACTTAGCGAAATAATTGAAATTTTTTTTCATCTTTTTCTCTTAGAAAAAACATCAAAAATTTAATTTAAAATAATTTAGCTTATGGAGCATATTTATCATGCCAAGAAATTCTCCTCAAAAATTTAGTAAGCCATGAAAAAATAAAAGTTTGCTAAGCTCTCTTTTTGAGTAATATTTTCAGATTTAAAAAAAAAAAATTTTTAAATGTCAAGTGTCAATTTTCTAACTAGAATGTGTACATCTGTTTTTAAAGCTCTTATTTTATGCCTTGCAGGAATTTAAATAAAGTTTTTCACTTATAAATTTTAAAATAAAATCGTTTTTTTTTTTGGAAAATTTAATCTCTTTAGGTTATTATTCAATTGAAAAAATAAAAACTGTATTTTTATTTTGACTTTTAGAGAAAAATTGTCCCACAGCCATCAAAGTCTAAATAATAAAACTGTCAACAAGATTTTCAGATAACAAAAAAAGAAAAACATATTTGAAATTAAAGTTAATAGGTCCTGGGCAAAAATTTGTAATAAACTAAAAACTAAATGACAGATTAAATTCCAAATCGAATGATAGAAAATTTTAAAAACAAACAAAACCTAGATTCTAATGTGGCTTGAAAGAATAAAATTTTTGAAATTTTTTTCTATGCTTGAAACTTTGCGTGTATTTCTATTGACAAAAACAGTTTGAAAATTTGAAACAGAAAGTGAACAATATTTGCCGAGGTGCCTTATAATTAAATTAATTGACCTCTATTTGCCTAACCCAAATATCCAACCAGACAAATGGTTTATAAAAGCTTGATTCCATTCATCGCTAAGCTCAAACATTTTCGATACATTTACGAAGCACCTGTTCCTATCCGCATTAGATAATCATTTAAGTTAATGGATCACAAACAAATCCGAATTTGAGCTCTATCACGGTCATTGGTTTTAAATAGCATATGAATTTTTTTTCAAATTGTTTCAAATACTTAACCAAAGGTTGTTTTTGTTTTTTTTTTAATTTAATTTTTACTATTTTTAATTATCTAGTCTCTAAGACAGTAACAAGTTTGTCGAGCATTATGGGGCAGAACATTAAAAACCTAAACAATGAGCTTTAGTTCAACTAAATTTAAGCTTAAAATTCATAAAGAGATCAAATCGCGGAAAATCGTTAGGCAAGTCATCCACGATTTTATCAATTAAAAAAATTTACTCGTAGATTTGAATTCTTAACTTGAATTTACTCAAGCGTATATTCATTATTTCTCTAGAAAATAAATACCTTAAATTTTTGATTTTTACAAATTAAGTGACCATTAGATTATAAATTTAAACTTTCTAGAATAAATGAGCTTTTAGAACTATTTAGTTGATTTTTATCACTCTGTCTACCATTTGGTACACACAAATCATCAATGTTATTAATTTATTTTTTCTCAAAGTTTCTTTATCTTGTGTAGAATGAGATTAAAATTTTAAATCTTTGGTCTTTTATTATTTATTTGTTTTCTGTACCGAGCTAAAGCTCCTTCAGATTAAAAAAATAAATAAATAAAAATTAAAATAAGATACCGTAAACCTTTGCCCAGCATACTAGGAATAAACCTGAAATTTAACCGGAATTCTTTATGGAATAGTTCCCATCGAAACCAAGTAATTTTTTTGAATTTTTTGAGAATTCCGGTTAAAATTAAGAAATGTTCTATTAATAAAAGCTAAATTTAACTAATGTTCTAATAAATTTCTGACTTTTATTCCAGAATTAAAAAAAAAATTAAAAAAAATGTAGAATTAAATTCGAATTCATTTATAAGTCAAAATTAAGGATTCTTCCAATTTTTGAGTTTATTCTATGTGTAAAAAATGAAAAAAATCGGAGCTAAATTTAATAAATATATGTATATAATTGAAATTTTATTTGCTTGGTCGGATAATTTTTCCATTTTCATCTCTAGGAAGTCTCTTACGACCTCTTTTTTTTACAAGTTCATCAGCAATCTCGTTTTTCTGTTTCACCCAATTACTAATTATTCTTGGTTGAATGTTGAATACAAGACCTGCTTCACTTTGATTATTACCGGTATATTGAAATAGAGAGTTACCGGATACATATTTTAAAATGTTTGATTTCTAGTTCCAATAATTATTGAATAAGAAGAAGCCTGAAAAAGAGCTTTTCACATTGACCCGCCTTAAACTTGATACGGATAAGAGTTTTAATATATTAATAAAGATTAACTCGTCAACAAAATCAACATAAAGACAAATGATATTATTGATTAGTATAAGCTAGTAGATTTATGAATAAAATCTAATAAATTAGTAGGCCACAATTAGTGAGTCCAAGAAACAGAGGGAAGGAAAAAATTTCACTTTAATAAATAGCTTAAGGTAGAGTCAAATCGGTCATTATAATTAGATTAATATTTCAATAATTTCCATTCATTCAATTTCAACATCGCCTAGATTTTTATCTTTAGATTAATCCATTAGGTCAAGCCAAGGTCATATTTCGCAAAATGTAACACATGGTGCATTATTCAGACAAACAAAATACAAATACAATGTGTATATATGTATATAAAGCTATTTGCACAAAATGAGTTTGGCGTCCTGGAAATAAGAATCGGACACAACAAAAACGATACTAGGAAATTTAATATCTTAATTGAATTATGAATGCATGATCATATTCGCAATTAGGTCGGTCTACCTGTTTGGTTATCTTTGAGGATATTGCGATCAAACTAGAAGCTTTAATAAAATTGTATGTTGTTTGGCTTTGTTTATCTCTAAGATAAGAAAGTTTAGTATCATCTTTGCCGTTAATGAGATAAACACCAACATTAACGATAAAGACCTAATGATTTATTATTTTTGTTTTATTTATTTGTTACATTAGGCTTTATTGATCGGCTAAGTTGAGCGTTTGAGAATTTTGTTTAAACGCTATGTTGCTCATTGCGTTGACAAAAATCGATCTTTCAATTAATCCATAGAGAAATTTACAATTCATTAAAATTTTAATATTATTTCAATATTTGTAATGACTAGCACAAATTGTTTTTGCTTAATTAAACTTTTTTTTTTCCTGCTTCTTTATTTAATTATTTTGTCTTGGTTATAATTACTTTAATAATTTACGAAAATAAAAAAAATTATATTTTTTTTTCAGTTTTTAATCAGCTGTATTAAAATATTTAAAAAAGACAAAAAATGTGTCTTCATTTAAAATGATCAGATTTTTTAGATTAAATAATCTATGTCAAGTTAGATAATCGTTATCAGGCCTTAAACGGTCATATAAGAAGATAAAAATATACAATGAGTTAAGATAAGTGAATTAAATTAAATTATTTTTTCACTATTAGGCAATTTATGTTTTTTTTTTTGTTATAGCGACTGCTTTTGTTGTTGAATGATATTTTGTCATATGGGTGGGCTATGAGCACGTAATTGTATTGATTTATGTAAAAAAAGAGCCAATTTCGATTTATTTGAAAGAAAAAATTTAAAAACCAATTTCTTTTGTATTTCATGATTCCAAGAAAATGGATTTGTGTATTCAACAAATTAAATAATTTAGTAAAACGTAATTTTTTTTATATAAATCTATATTTATTTTATTTTAAAAAAAAATACAATTAAATTTCGATCTATTTGTGTTCGGTCCAATCTATTCACAAAAATTTCTCTATTGTGCTCCTTCTAATTAAAGTATAAATTTTTTAATATGGTTACTTTTTTTTTCTAGCTCAATAAATTTCCTTTTCATCTGACTGCTATTTAAGGAATACGCTTTTTGCTAAATCAAATATTTACTAAGTAAAAAATGCAAGACTATGTTATCCGGTAATTTTTTTAAATTCATTTATACCTTAAAAAATTTATCTTCTTTTTTTTCTATTCAAATATAAATATTAATAAATTCTTTAATTTTAATTATTCTATCTAGATAATAAATATAATTTATCTATGAGCTAAGTGTGAAGTTTTAATATCAATAATGTCGTAAATTAAATTTATTAAACATTTCAATATATTTGAAGGTTTTGTTGAAACGAAAATAATTTTTTTTTTTAAATATTCAAGTTAAAGAGTGTCTAAAATATAAAAAAAATTTCTAGAGAAAAAACATTATTTTGCAAGTTTTTTTTTTTACTATAATTAAAAATTAAAATGTATATATTTTTTACTTTAAACAGCCTTAGATAATATTAAAATTAGTAATTTTTTTTTACACTCATACAGTCAAATTTTTGTCATTTGACTTGGACCCTAGAACAGATGCTTTTAAATTAAATTAACTTTAAGCCGAATGTGATTGTTGGGCCTTGAGCATTGAGTTTAATCTAATAACTCACAAGAATTTTCAAACAAATATTCAAGTGAAAGAAATATTAGAATAGAATTTAAAAAATTTGAGTTATGTTTTCTAATTTATTTTTGAACTTATCAATAAAAGTTATAAGTAATATCATTGAGTAATTGTATTCAAAAATAAATAACTTTAATTTAAAATAGATTTTCAATCGATTAAATTGTACAAATACATATATAAATAAAACTTATCTAATAGCTTAAAATAAATAAAGTTCGATTATGTAATTAACTTTGAAAATTTAGATCATAGTGTCTTTAAATAAACTCGTCCATTAGGATTAGGCAAAAGCCGAGTTTAATCTTGGACACATAACTCAATATTTAGAGAGATACCAAATGCCTAATTGCATTAAAAGATATTAAGAAAAATTTTGAGTACGAGTAGACGACAAAAACAAACTAAAACGTCGCTTAAACCAGACCCAACCATGCGTGATTCGAAATTTCAATTAAAAGCGGTCTTAGAGGGCATAAAAGCTTTCAATTAACAAATAGTATTTGGTAATCAATATTTGATTTTAAGCACTAACAAAAAAAAAAAAAAAACAATATTATCTTGAACATTTTAAAAAAATAATAAATCATTTTAAAATATTTGGTTAGTTTTTTTTAAATTAAAATCAAGATAAGTGAGATAGCTAGTTCTATCTGACATTTGTGCTAACTGATAACAAAACAATGGTGTTTATATTTATAACACTATTTTTATTCTCAGGCTTCATTAAGCCTTGGTCGAGCCAGATCTAGAACAAAGCCAGAAAAGTTTAAATTAATGAGAATTTAATAGAATGACATGAATTTCGCAGATAGCCAGATAAAGATCAATGAGTTTATCTTTTTGTAATGTCTGGCTAATCTGCCTATACAGAAAAATGAAAAAAAAAATTATTTTTTTTTATAATAAAAATAATAGTTATTATTTGTATTATCCTGTGTGAATGCCTTGAGCTTTTGGTCAATAATCCTCATTTAATCCTGTCACGTGATGGTTTTCCGTTAAATGAGCAATCAATAAATAATCGATATTTGGCCAAAATTCAAGAAGCTGTCTAACATATACAGCTAATGCGAACCAAACTAGTTGGACTTAATTAAATCGCCATTGTATTTATTTGTTCTGAAGAGTCGATATAAATTCAAGTAGTTATTTAAGTTTTCTCAGAAATGTATTTCAAAATTATTAAGTGTTTTTACAAGAGATTTTAAGTTAAATAAAGCAAAATTTTGTTTCGAAAATCCATCAAGTCTGTTTTTAAAAGCTCTTTTGCTATTTGATTATCACATGTTTTTTGTAAATATTTGCCAACGAATTTTTTTTCTTTCAGAATGCTAAAAAATCCATTCTAAGATCAACAAGGTGTATCATTAAAATAAAATTATATGTCCAAATCTGTTATTTTTTCCAAAATCCAATTTTTCCTATAAATAAATTGATAAAACAAAATCTCCTAATTGATTTCAGATTTCAGAGCTAAAGAAGTAATTAAATGATTAAGTTTTTTATTCGAATTTGAAATGCCCTGTAAGCTTTTTTCTAGGAAAAAAGAATTTCATCATATCATCTGCTTTCAATATAGTTTTTTTATTTTCTAGATCTTTGAATAATCTTTGAATAAAGATTTAAAATTATTGATCTTAATCGAAAGCAATTTAAGTTTTTTTTTAGAATAAAAAACTGTTTTATTTGTTCAAGCTGATCAAATTAATAAAAGTTAATAAATATTAAAGCCCTAGTTTTTATAAGAAAATTGTTTCTGAGACTAAGTGCTTAGAAATTTATTTATATTAAGCTTTTTATTCATTTTTTTTTAATTAATACTTTATGACATTTTTCAAAACCATCAGGGATTAGAAAAAAGTTTAGGAGTTATGCAATCGAATTAGCTGCTAGATTTTATGATCTTATAGCCAACATCCGAATTTTTTGTTTGACTATTTCCGCCAAATTTTCCACAAGATTAGAATCTCATTTAGAAGAAAAAAAAGCCGATAAAATTATATCATAAAGTTTCTGTGTGTAGCACACAAGCTTGTAGAATCCTTTTTGCACTAAAGCTTGTTTTTTATGAAAAACATTTTTGAAGCATTTGCTAAAAAGTTAATGAGCATCGGCACAAAAAATAACAGAAAAACATACAAAAAATTTTTATTAACATTAAAGGCCACTTATTTCTAGCAATAATAGAAAAAAAAATATTCATTAAACAACAAATAACAAAGAGCAATAATTTTTTTTATTTAAAATTTTTTTTTCAAACATACCTTTGTTTAAAAAAATGTTGTATAATTTTTTAGATTAATTTTTTTTTGTTGTTGAATATCCAATATGATCATCACGTGATACTGTTCCTGGAAGATTTTTTCATGTTTACTTAGCGAAGTGGAAACCAAACGTATGAAGCGATATTAGAGTTGAAAAGGAGAGCAGTTATGATCAAAAATATTTAAATTAAAAATTCATGAAGCGATAAAATTTAATTCGAATAGATTGAAAATAAAAAGATTTTGGCAAATATTCAGGCATGAAAACTGAATTAATTATAAAAAATATTCGCTTTGTTCTAGTTAAAAACTAATCTAAATGTTTGAACAAACAAAAAAAAAAAGAAAAAATGATTAATTAATAAAGTGTAAATGCCTCTGCTAAAGTAAAACAATTCATACAACTTGACCGGCATTTAGCTGCTAATTCGAGCCGTCTGTCTATCTAAAAATGATCATCATGATGAGAATTATGAATGATTGATTTTTACATCATTCGAACCCAATTATTTAATATTTATGTAAATAAGCAATGGTTTATTTGGAACAAGTGGTATATAATCGGGCATAACCATGAGCTGAGCCACTATTTTTACCTAGCTTTCAACAACTAGAATAAAACTATTAGGATTTCGATAAAACTCTTATTCGAAATTCTTTGTATGAAGCCTTTTTAGAGAATTTTTTTCTTTCTTTCTCTCGGGGAAATAGGAATTAAAATGCGTTCGAGTGATTCTTTTGAAATATAAGAGAGTTTTGTTGTTGTTGTTATTGTATCCGTTAATTTTAACTTTGAAATCCGAGTTTTCTGCTTAATTTTGTAAATAGCCCAGACTAAAATTAAAACTTATTTCAGTATTAGTGCCTTAAACGCCATTGCTATATTTTGGCTTTAAACCATTTAAATTCTTTTTTAAACCAACCACTCGTTTTATCTAAGCTTGGTTAAAATTTTTTTCTCTTTTACTTCAATTTTAAGCATGAGAATTAAGACTATCTTTAAGTTATGAATGAAAAATAATTTTTATTTTTTTTTAAATATAAAATTAAACATAATTTTAATTATTGTTCAAATTTTTTTTATTAATTTTTTTTTTCAGAAGCCAATTCATTAACAATAAGCTTTATATTTAAAATTAAATAAATAGAAATAGAGCAATATTATTTAATCTAGAAATAATAATAGATTTCTATTTATACAAAGTAGAAAATGAACTGAATGAGTCAGTAATTAGGATAGTTCTTATAAAAAAAATTATTTTTAATTGTAAATACGAATAAGTCAAAGAAATTTTTTATTTTTTAAATAAGTTGAGAATTTTATGCAAAATTTTTATTAGAAAAAATTTTTGAATTTTCAATATTGGCAAAATTGTTTCTTTTTTTTTAAATCAGGCTATGCAGAGTTTTGCTTACTGACGAAATCGGTTAGTAAAAATTAAAACTCTGCTGAGTGATAAGGTGCAGAGAAAATTTACAGGAAAAATTATAAATCGATTTAAACTAAAACGGAACAGGAAATTGATAATGGTGTAAAACGAGAGGCTCTTAAAGCTGATAAGCTTTTATTTTATCAAGCTAAAGATGTGAATAATTTGGAATAGTCGATTTATCTATTCTTGGTCGATTGCAAATAATTGCGCTAATTAGGCATTTGAAACAAATTCCATTCCAATAAAGTTATTCATACAAATTTGTGTTGTTATTTTGAACGATATTTGGAGTATATTGCGCAATTGCGTACGGCTTAATTAAACAATAACACAAAGCATCAAATTAAAATCAATGTCAGTTTAAGAGTGAAATTTCCTCGATTAAGTCATAGCCAGTAATGAAGAAATATTTTCAAGATTAGATTAATTGAAATTTAAAACAGAATTTCATTTTCAGTATCAACAAACACACACACACACACACAGACACACTAACACAAACACGACACTCAATATCGAATATTGAGATCTTTTTGTTTAATCAAAACTATCGTATTAGCGATGCATGAATTGAGATTAGCTAACTCAAGATATTAATATCTTTTGAATTATTAATAGATTATATTAGATGGGAATCAAATAACTTTGTAATCTTGAAAGCTAAAAATATGTTGTTTGTTGTTTTTTAGTAGTAGTAGTGGGTTGAAATATTTGCGGCCTTTTTTCAAAAAGAAAAAAAAACTAAAAGTCTTTAATTTATTAATTAAATTCTTTTGATCTATTTTCGTAACCTTAGGGTCACTTTTTAATTTTAATTTTAATTTAAAAACGCCACTAGTAAAACAAAAAAGATAAAATAAATTGATTATTTATTTATTTATTTTTTGTTTTTATTATTAAAATAAGTAGAAATTTAAATTGAACAACAATTCTTAAATTTCATAATATTATCAATTAGGAAGTTAATACTTTTAATTGTTTACATTAAAATTAGAATTTAGAAATTACTAAGCTTGAGAGAACTTTTTCTTTTAAAATTGTGTCTATTAAAACTAGTTTTTCATGTGGTATGATTTACAAATGAAATATTCTATTTGTATGACAGATTTATGGTATGTATAAATTTATTTTTTTTAGAATAGACACACAAAAATTAGAGTCTCAAATAAAAATTTAAATAATATTCTCTAGTAGTAGAGTTTAAATTTATTTAAATGTTGAACAAATATGGTTATCATTTTAAAATAAATAATGCTGGTCATTGGCGTGAAAATTGATTGAAAATCGAGTGAACTCGAATATTTTCGAGAGCTATCAGAGATTAGTTATGCATGGTATATGGTTAATCAATTGATAAAGTGGCTTAGTTACGGGCCATTTAAATCAAATGCTGCATTATGAGTGATAGGCAAGTAATTGTTCGATAGAACATGCTGAAGCGCAGACAACTCAGCTTGATGATATGATTCGGTAGACATGTGCGCTAGATGATCAGGTGAAGGTAATTGTGGCATATCCGCGTTTAACTTTAAATAACTAAGTCTCAATTAAAATTCAATTTGGAGAATATTCGTCTCGACAATTTTAACTTTCAAAGTACTTAAGTTAATAAATTTTATTCTCGGACAAATTGAGCAGACTAAATGACAAGCTCATAAATGTAGTCGACTAGCGATCATAAAAAATAGAGCTATAGAATTAGTTTAAGAGTGGTAAAAATCAAGACAATATTTGTAATTATCTAGTGAAGTTCTTAAAAACTTAATTGAATGGAATTGAATTTTTTTAGTTGGTCTTTTGATTGAATTTAATTAAGCAAAAAATTAGAAAACTTTCAAGGGACAAGGCGATTTAAATCTGAAAATAAAAACAACAAATTTTGCATGACCCGCGAACACTTTTATTTAAATTACTTAAGCTCTTTAAATACAAAATAAAATATTGCCATTAAATGCAATTATTAACTAATTTTCATGATTACTAAAATATCTTTATTTAGATTTATTTTTTTGATAATATACACGCTCCAGCCTCAAGTAATAAAGACTTAGCACTGCTTCCATTAAGATGTAGCCGATAATCAAGATTCAACAAGCTTTTAAATAGTTCTAACCGATTTATAAAAATGGTCGGTTGGATAATTATGGTTTTTATACACAGACCTAGCAATAATTGCAGTTTATTCGAATAATAAAAATCTCCTAATTTTTTTTTTATTTTATCACACTGTCATTTAAACTTTTTTGTTTAAGCTATTGTGCATTAACTTTTTTTTTTCAAATCGATGATTTAGTTGATTTATTTTTAATGATCGATTTTTTGTTCTAGATATTTTTTTCAAATGAGTGTAGAAATTAGTTTTATTGATTAGTTAAACAAAAAAAATAACGAGTGTATTTGTATAGATGTTTTAGTAAAAAAAGAAAAAAAAACATTTAGTGAAGGTACCAAAGCGTGTTAGAGTGTAATTTAAATATTTTAATTTTGTAAAATGCAAGACAACTTAATTGATAAACCCGAAAGGGAAAGAAATAGAACGCAAAAACAGAAGTAGACTAAAGAGTAAATATTCTAATGCTAAAGCTGATTATAAGATTCGCAGAGAAAAAAAAATTAGTTTAGTCTATGTTTTGACATGGCTAATCTAAATTGATAGACGTGTAAATTCATGATTGAAAATAAAGGCTTAAAAAAAGTTAGAAAATTTAAAATCCGGTCTGAATGCAGACGTATTTCTAATTAGATCCAAGTTAATGATTGGGCATAAAAACCGGGAAGAAAATTGAAAATTATTTGGAAAATATCGAAATTAGATCTGGCATATGACTTTTGAAATTTCTCAAACAGTTTATCTTATCAAAATAAGAAGCAAATGTACTCAATTATCAGAAATCTCATCAGCA
The DNA here is from genome assembly GCA_006352455.1 of Brachionus sp. 'Tiscar'. Lineage (NCBI taxonomy): Eukaryota > Metazoa > Rotifera > Eurotatoria > Ploima > Brachionidae > Brachionus > Brachionus sp. 'Tiscar'. The sequence continues at coordinate 11,162 of VANL01000550.1, read as the reverse complement.
TATGTTTTTTATTCTATTGAAAGCCTATCGTTCTTTTTTTTTTGTTTTGTTTTGTTCAATCGTCCATTCTAACAATGAGTGGAAATAATTTTTTAATTAAAATCGTGCTTGCCTAATTTTCGTGACTATACAAAATACACACACCCGTAGGTCAAGAACAGGCCGTTTGTATTTATTTATCACAGAGCTGGTTGTTTCGTGTGCGGCTCGCTCATTTCTATTTATGTCTTTAAATTAGACCTTGGCGCTGATAAATCGCTTTATTCAATCATTTATAATTGTCATACCAGCATAATTAATCACTAGACTTCTATTTTTTTTTTAAAATGAATAAATAAATAATCTAGTTTGTTTAATCTTTGAGATTTAGTATAAATGTTATTTAGTTAAGCTAAATATTTGCGGGACTCTAAATCGTGATCAAAATCTTGGCGAATTCTTAGCAAACACGATCTTCTAGCCAGTTGCACAACAATACTTAAATTCTAAATCTTAAATAACTCGATTAGATAAATTATTTTCTCATTTATGTCGAGAATTTAAGAATTTTTTTTATTTTACAAAACTAAACTTCTAAGAGAAAATGAATTTTTCGATTTAATTATATGTTTTATAGATTAAAAATAAAAAGAAAGGTCTAAATTAATAGGAAACAAAAATGGACGTTTAATTTTTTTTTATTAAAATTTTGTAAAGAGGAAGTGATTTCAATTATACGCATGAAATAAATTATTTGAGATTAGAATAAACTGTTTGTTTCTAGTCGATTTGGAATCGGAGTTTTTAAAAAACAAGTGATGTTTATTTAAACGAAACAACACAACTAGAGTCAGTCAGTCAGCCAGCATGCAAAGCCAGGTTCGTGTGTAGAAATTTAATTTTTTTTTCTTTTTCTAGTCTTCACTTTATTAGAATATAATGAAAATCGTAAAAATTAGTTTAAATAAACAGAATACTTCCGAAATCGACAGAGTGAGATGAGAGAGCGTTATTTGTCATTTGAATTTTAATTTACTGGGCAAATAAAACAAAAGTTATTAAAAAAAAAAATTTAAATTAACTAAATCAAATTAAGCTAGCGATAAGATAATTTGCCTATCTGTGCTATTATCAAATTAGTAATCCCTATCAAATTAGACTAGCATGACTATCAATTGTTATCTATAGTAGCTACCACCCCCTGTTATTAAAAAAAAAAAAAGAAGAGCCAATCGTGCATATATACAAATTCTAACGGTTTAGCATGTATTCGATAGTTTTTTTTATTTTGTAAAAAAAAAACTGCGCCGCCGCCTAATCTCCTTAAAGCTCGAACAACAAATGTGTTTGTTTGTGTGTGTGTCGCTCTATGTGTGCCTATTTTAATATTTGGTAGCAACAAAAAATACTTTGATTTTTCGTTATCCGAACGGTCAAGTGATTATATTATTGACTTTATTGATCGATCGATCGATCGATCGATCGAACGCGACTCATTTGAACTAAGAAATCGAATTTTTAATAACAAACTTGATTGTTTGTTAAACTCTTAATTTTGAGCACTCGAGGGAGGCAGCCAAACAATAATTGACTATAACTTTGTTCTATTAAACACTTGAAAAAGAAAAAAAATATTAATAAAAATAATTGTCGCAATTTTTGTTTCATTTTCACTCAAACTATTCGTTTGGCTTATCGATTAAATTTAGATAAATGGTAAAGTTATGCAATCTAATCAATTTTGATCATCAATCTTTTAATAGCCATAGGACATGCTTTGAAATGTTGAGCAATCAAATCTGTTTGTAGACAAACATTTTAACAGCTTATCGAAGATTAGAGCGGTCTAAAAGTAACACAAATCAAAGCCATAAATCAATATATTTTTACAAAAGCAAAAAGCTATCTTAATCTATTCAACTCGCAGCTGGTTTTTTATGACACAGTTTTTTTTTTTATGATACACTGTGGGAAGTTTGTTTGCAAATTTCAGACCGACCATCCAATGTTATGTTACTTAATGTTATTAAATATTCAATTCGATTAATGCTATCCTAAATATTCGTGACTCAATAAGACTATATTTGTTTAGCTATTTCAATATTAATTTAGAGATTAGTAGCTAAATTTTGTTGTTGATTTTTTTCTTATTTTATTTGGATAAATAGAACAAAAAAATGGGCTTCACTTAAGTTACGCTAAAACGTCTTAAGTTTAAACAATAAAGCATTTACGATCAGATTAATAGATCGGCTAAGTATTTTGCCAAATAGAGTTAAGTGAAATATTCTTCAAGTAAAAATAAGAATCATCTTATCTAAGCATCCGTGTCAAAAATAAAATTTGTTCTAATAACACAACCGTCTCGTGTTAAAATAATCTTTGTTTAGAATCTTAAAGAATTATTTCTGTTTTTTTTTTTTTTACATTCAATTTCCGTATCTAATAAGGCATCTATTTGTTCAAAAAGTGCTTCCTTATTTTGACCCAGCTGTGCTCATTTTCAAGTTTTGACTTTTATTTTTAAATTAGTTTTTTTTTTTTTTTTTAGGTTAAAGATTAGTCTTAAGCTTTTGCCCTCGTAGTCAGATAGAATTAATAAAAACAAAAAAATCCAGCAGTTATTTATTATTAAAGCTTTTATTGTTTAAACTTAAATAGTTAAATAAAATTCTGAATATTTTGAATTTAATGAGCAATTAAAATTAGGAGACAGATAGAATTTCCAAATTATTTAGTTTATTAATATTCTATTTTAAATTAATGTTTGATTTGTTTGTTTATCTCGTTTCATTTGTGTTTGATTAAATGAAGAATAAAAATAATTATTCTAAATAGATTAAGCTTAGAACACGTCATTTGTTTGAATAGAGAGATAATTAGAATTTTTAGCAATGGTCAGTGAATCGGCTTTGGCTTTACTGAAAATAAACTCTACCTAAAAGCCACATGACATGGAATGTCTCAATTGGTCAACAGAGATTTGTGGGGAATTTAATCGATCATGTTTGGAGATTTGTTATCAATATTAAAGTATTTTAAAAGTTCCTATGGGACACACTTGAATGGCAGTCGATAGTAGTTCAGTCAAATAGTTAATTTATAGTAATTTTATATTCATGAACTAAGGACACAATAGAAACAAAATTGGTTTTTAATTAATGGTTTTTCATTCTATTTGTTAAGATCAACTAAATTTTGATTTATTTATTTATTTTTAGATGCAAATAGTTCGATTAGATGAGGGGGAGGGGGATGGGGGTACATAGAGTGAATAGAAAAAAATCGAATAAAATATAAATCGATATATAATCAATAATTCAATTGTTTTTCTTCTTTCGTTTTTTTTTTTTTTTTTATTTTTCTACTTTAAATATAATTAAAATATTTTCGGGAGGAAATAGTACGTTCAGTGTAGACTAAGACAAAATTTTAACATTACAATGAATATAAGTGAATTCACATATATGCGCGCATAGGTCATATATATATATTTGAATTTTATTTTGAATTTTTCTCTCTTTAGTTTATTTTTTTTGGTTATTAAAGCTTAACTTTAAATCATCATTTTTCTAATGTCAAATTAAAATTATTTTTGTTTAGATGTTTTAATTTATTAATTTTTAATAATAATAATAATAATAAAAAAAACGCAATGAAATCATCGCACCTACAATGAACAAAAGCTACCTCAAATTGTTCGGCATACTATTTGTGCTATTCGAATCGATAGTTGCTCAAGCAGACTATGTATTTAAACGTTTCAGTCTTGATCAAATCGATACCGTTTTTCTCTCATCCATATCGTCATCAACGGACTATATTGCCGAGTTGCGCGACTCGACTGCGCCAAATAGAATAAAAAACGCTCAAAATTTACTCTACTACAAAGACTATGTTTTTATCGGAGCCGAAAATTGGCTCCTAAAAATAAATTCAAAAACTTTTAAAATCGAACAGTCAATACGTTACGGTCCGTTGTACGACTCGCCTTTTTGTCGTTACAGTCCCATAGACGAGTGTCTATACGGACACAAAAAAACACTCACTAATAATCAAAATAAACTATTGCTAATTTACAAAGAGAAAAATTTGCTATTGTCATGCTGGAGTGCACGTCAAGGCATATGTGATCTGCGCGACTTGGACGATTTGAACAATGTTGTTTTAAATTCGTCTATTGCGGCAGTTGCCAACGATCCGCTTAACAGTACAATTGGTTTCATTGCCTCGTCGGCCAACTCCCAGGACGTGCTGTACATAGCCGCCACGTACAACAACAATGGCCCGTACCGGACCGACATACCTGCTCTATCCGGACGTTCACTTCAATCCAACCAGAAATTCATGCAAATTATTAGTTCTAATTCTCAAGGTCTCAAGTCAAGCAAAGCGAGCATTGAATTTATGTCTCGATTTATGAAAACTTTTGTAGTCAAGTACATAGACGCGTTTAATTTGGGCATTTACAATTACTTTTTGACAGTTCAACATTCGGACACTGATTCACTTTTAAGAGGTGATTTGCTAATGTCAAAAATAGCTCGTCTTTGTTTGAACGATTTGTCATTTACCAAATCGTATACCGAAATGCCAATAAAGTGTGTGGGCTCAAATTCGGCCAAATCGCTCAGATCAATTGACTACAATGAGCTTATATCGTCCAAATATATCGAAATAAATTCCAAACACTATTTAATCGGTCTTTTTCAGCACACTAGACGCAACAGTTTTAACTCTAGCATGGATTTAGCTTATTCAAAGCAAGCGGTGTGTGTTTTTAAAATGGATGATGTGCAGGAAAAATTTCGCGACAATATAAACAAATGCTACAATACTGATGTAATGAGAGGTCTTAATTTTATAAAGCCAGATCAGAAATGTTTGGCTAAAAAATTTCGATTCAGTGCCAATGAGTACATTGACGATGATTTTTGTTCATCGGCCGAAAACGGCCTATATCCAATTGGCGGTACTATACCAATTAAATCAAGTGCAGTGCTACAATTTGAAAATAAATTCTACGATTCAGTAACACTATTCGAAAGTGAAATTCTAAATACGATGATTTTAAAATCGGAAAAAAAAAATAGTGTTAATTTTTATGACATGAACAAGATGAGACTTTATCGAACTGTTCAAATAAATTCGGACAATGTTGACTATTTGCCAAAAGTAAAAGACATTAGTTTGGACGAGACTGGCTCAGTGTATGTACTAAATAAAAATGAGCTAGTTAAGCTTAGAATGTTCAATTGTGAAAAATATTTGAGCTGTGGTGAATGCATTGGTCAGTCGGTTGGTGACGAGCCATATTGTGGCTGGTGCTCGTCTAGTAATCAATGTAGTTCAAGATCAGAATGTTCAAGTGACAAATGGCTTAATGCAAATAACATGAATATAACTTCTTCAAATGGCATTGAGTCAGTTTGTGTAGATATAGAACGAGTAGAGCCAAAATTGATGCATATTACATCACAAGAATGGATTCGTGTCGAGTTTAGAAAAGAGCTAAGTCTAATGTCAAACGACAATTATTCATGTGTATTTGTGAATAAGTACGAATTGGAAACACGAGCAGTTAAAATAGACAAAAATCAATTGAAATGTCCAATACCTCATTCTAGTTTGATTGAAAAATTGTACGAACCGTTCAAGTCACAGAAAATGGTACTGGCCGACGACGGCATATTCAAAGTGGCGCAAAGCAACTACGAGTCAAATTATTTGGATAGAATTGATCTCGGATTTTATATTAAAAATTCCGATTTCAAATACGGATGGACCAATTCGGCTCCTTTATACAACATTACTGTTATTAATTGTGACATGCACAAGTCTTGTGTTAGCTGTGTTAGTGACGAGTGCTCATGGTGCAATGGTAAATGTAGACAAAAAGATTCACAATGTACAAACGAACTTGATGCTTGTAGTTCGTTTGATCCGGCTACAAATAAATTGCTAATACCGTATACGGCTCATCGTCAGCAAGCACCATTGACCTTTAGTCTAAAAAATATTGAACATGTAACAAACATAGAATGTTTGATTACTTATCGAGACGGAATGGCACTTGATCAAGCCATTACTGTTCCCTTTAAAGTTATAAACAAAACTCATTCAAGTTGTATATTAACTGATATATTCTCACAATTAGAGTCATATTTTATCAATGGTCAAGTACAAACAAATCTAAGACTATTTAATGGTGATTATTTTATTGATTCGCCGTCTAATGGCAAGCTAACTCTTATGTTTTACAAATGCGAACACAAAGCAAATGATTGTTCGTCGTGTTTGTCTATAAATCGACAATTGAGTTGTATGTGGTGTTCGGGCTCGTGCAGATTCATGAATCCGCATTCGAAATTGGCCGTTTTATCTCAGTGCATTGGACCGTCAAATGCTTTTCTAGTTAACAATTCAAATTTAAATCAATGCGATAAACCGCAAATACAATCGATTAGTCCACTCAAAGTGCCATATTCAGGTGGCTCTTTACTAACCATAAATGGAGTTAATTTAGGCTCGTCATTTGACGACTTGCTTAGTGTTAATTTAAAATGTGGACAAAGTTCAAATGAATGCGATCTAATTGCTTCAAAGTATACAACATCTAAACAAATTGTGTGCAAATTGAGACCGTTTGCGACCAGTTCAAATGAATGCAGTGTAAGTGTTAAGCTAAGAACAAGCATTGTTATATCGGGATCGAGCAGTGTCGAATTGTCAAACGGTCTAATGAGTCTATTGGTAAAAGCTAGTCAAATAGTTAGGCTAGTCGATCCGATTATAACTAGTGTAACGCCATCGCAAGTAATACAATCGGCCAATTTTGTTTGGCTTACCATAAACGGTGTTGATCTTGATTCGGGACGAAATCGTCAACTTCAAATAATAGACAATGTTAACGATTTTAAACAGCGTGTTGTCAAATGTGACATTAAAAATGTTACTAGCGAATCAATTAAATGTCGTTTGAATGAAAAATTTTCTAGTCTAGGCAAAAAAAACCTAAGACTCATAATAGACGAGTACACGACAATAAATTCAAATTTAAAAGTCAACTCGGATCCATTGGTTAAATCGATTGACAATTGGATTAGTTTTTATGCTGGCGGAGTTAATTTTGAACTAACTGGATTTAATTTTGATTCGGTGCAAAGTGCATACACATTTGTCAATTATAGAGACATGTGGTACTCGGAGCCTGTTAGTGCTATAAATAGAATTTCAAATGATAAAATAGTTTTTCAAACACCAGCACTAAGTGATCCATTTTTTGCACTCACAAAACCCGAAGACGGTTCGCGCTATCTTCTCCAAGTTGGCTTTCTAATGGACGGCTTTAATGTAACACTAAAAGATCAATACATAAGCTATGTGCCCAATTTGGAGCCGAATAGCTTGGAGCCAGTGTCGCTTGATTTGATCAAGCTCAACGATTTGTACACAATTAAAATGAGTGTTAGAATAGATGCGTCTGTGACACAGTACAATGAATTGATCAAGCGCAATATTCAACTTTATGTTGGATGTTCTATGTGTCATCAGATCCAATGGTCGACTAATCATCCAACCGATTTTACTTGTACTTTGCCTGCACTTTTCAAGTCACGTGAACAAACCACTGATCAATCATGTGAATCTAGAGTATTCAATACACTGCTTAGTAATTTAAATTCACATGGTTTATTGCAAATGGTTAACTTGTTTGTTGGCAATAGTCGATTTGAAATCGATCAAGCATTGATTGACAAAAATCAAAATCTTGAGCTTTATATTCAAAGCTATCAAATGAATAATGTGGACAATTTTATACACACTGTTAAACAATTGGAACAACAACAACAACAACAACAACAAAGTGTTCGCACAACAATTCTTAAAGACATATTGGACAAATATGAAAATTTTATGAAAGAATCAAAATCGGCACTTGTTACACCGGGCCTAATGTCAAATAGAAATTTGTTTATTTTAAGTGCCATTATTGCTAGCATTGTACTAATTCTAATTTTATTAACACTAAGTCTAAGCTCGTATGTTATTAAGCTTAAGAACTCCAAAAATATGCCAATGTACAAACTAGGCTGTAAACGAGGCCGTATTGAATTTGATCTAATACAAAAGCAAATCGATCAACTTGAATTGTCCATTCGTCCCAAATGCTCTCAATTGTATCAACAATTGCACAATGACTATTTAAACGAGTTAAACAACGATTTAATATACACATTAAACGGCTTGCCTGTTTGGAATTACAAGACCTATTTGCATTCGTATATATTTCCGTGCAAACACAAATTAGACTTGATCTATTCGCCTTTAAATTTGGTCATGTCATCATCGTCAATGTCAAATTCGACAACAAACACTCTATTGTCCACACATACGCCTGTTCAAAATGTAAAACAAAACATGTCCGTCTATGCCACAATAAAATCTAGTTCAATGCTTCGCTTTGACGAAGATAACTCATTGAATAGACAACAATTTGTGTCGTATGGAAATATTGGCGAAGCAATGCTTCTATTTGATCAATTGATACACAATAAAAGTTTTCTAATTAATTTTATTGGAGTGTGCGAGTCACAACGAGACACATTTGGTAGCAAAGAAAGACACAATTTTTCATCGTTGATAACACTAGCTCTCAAAGACAATCTACACTATTTGTATTCTATAATAAAAAGTCTTTTGTCCGAGCATATTAGAGACTGTTTGAGCTCGAAAAGAAGCATATTTGGCGCCAATGACAACCTAGTCGAGCCAATGTTGAACAATTTTATATCCATGTTCATGTACGATTATCAACGCGATTCTCAAACAGCTCTACACTTGTACAGACTAGTTAAGAGCATTAAAAGCTATATTAACATGGCACCATGCGATCAAATAAAACAATTGAGTCTAAACTCGCTTAACGAAGACACACTCCTAAGCGATACTAGTCTAATTGGTCCATATCAAACAATATACGTAAACGTAATGCTCAATGCGAACATATTGTCATCAGCGAATAGCAAAAATTTATTTGTAGTCGCATTGATTGACACAGACACAATTCAACAAGCCAAAGAGAAAATAGTCGACAGCGTTTTCAAACGAACCAACATGGGTTTGTTTAATTTGTCATCGGCGCCAAGCACTTCGGATATGGACCTTGAATTGTGTCTTATACTAATACAGGGCAACGAGACAAATCAGACAACGCTGATAACTTTAAAAGAAACCGAAGACGAACTCGTCAACTCGGACTCGCTTGCCACCACCGGTCCATTAAAACGTCTTCTAACACTCAAAGAGTACAACATACAAAACGGCTCGTTTATCAATCTAAATATCAAGTCTACTAGTCTACTAGTACAAAACAAAGACAATCATGTGTACATGTCTACGATGAGCATGAACAATGAATATGTTTTGTATGCGTCTAAGCCAGTCACGGCTGTAAATGAAACCCTACGCTATCATTTAATTAAACCAAACGATAATTATACAAATTCGAATACATCTAGCTTGGAAGTTAAAAAGAAAAAAAAGAAAAAATATGAAAAATTATTGACTGTCAAAAGTCAAGACTCGTCAGTAACAACAGACTCGTTGATTAAACACGATAATCCAATAAATCATTTGAGTAGACTTTTAATGAACAAGGGAACCATTCAGCCCTTTATAGATCAATTTATTGAGTCGATATTTTCTAATAGTAGCAGTTTGCCGCCGGTAATAGCCAATCTATTCGAGTTTATCGATTCGGAAATTAAAAAGTCAAATTTAAAGTCGGACGAGGCGAACAAAATAGCCAAAATGTGCAAAGTAAATGTTTACTTTGTGCGCTATTGGGTTAATATGATAAAAAATCCTGATTTGATAATAGACTGCGATAAATCGATGCTTATCGATTCGAGTCTTAGTTGTATAGCGCAGGCGTTTTTGGACAGTTGCAGTTCGAGCGATGTGCACAATTTGTATGACACAAACTCGCCGATAAATAGGCTTTTGTTCATACGTGAAGTGCCCAAGTATAAAGAAATGATTGATGCTTTCTTTGCTGATTTGAAATCGATGCCAACAACTAGTGAACACGAAATGCATTTTTATCTAAACGAATTTTCTAAATGTAAAAATTTCGAACTGCAAAATCAAGTAATGGGAGCTACGGTCAACAGTCAAATGAGCCAAAGTGCACAGCCCGAACTAAATTCGGTACAAGTACTTCTTCAATTGTACGAATACTACGAAAAGTATCAGCATCAAATAAACACTGCTCTAGGACAGCAGCAGTGTTCGGTGTTGCTGCCTGTTCATCATCGTTTGGTTCAGATAAAAGACCTCATGTCTATGAGCACCATGGCTACTAATCAAACATTGAATAGAAATGCGACTCTATTCGCCAATAATCCGTATCAACAAATAAACGCCAATTATCAGGGAGTTAACTGCTATGCGGCCACCTCTGATCTAATTGTGTCCTATCCGAATATGAACACATCCGTTCAGCCTGTCAATACTCTACCTCATTTACGTAATCAATTTCAGCCAATTCAACACCAGCAACAGCAGCAATTTTTTTAGGCATATTTTAGATCTATTTTAAAATTAAATATTTTAATGTATAAAACAACAGCAATATCAGCAAAAAAACAACAACAAGGAATGTTTTTTTTTTCTTTTTTTTTCTTTTTGTTTACTATTTTAATTTAGTTTTACGATCCATATATAAAATGAAAAAAAGTTTAAAATTTAATTGTAAAAAATTAAAATTGGTTAGTGATTAATTTATTTTTATGTTTTATTTCATTTTATTTTGTTTTTTTTTTTTTCTATTTCATTTCATATTTTAAAATTTGATTAAATTGTAAAATTCTTTCTCTTCGAATATGTTATAAACAATAATAAATTTTATAAATTTTAAACTAATCTTTAATATTTTAATTAAAAAAGGCTTATATTTCTCGCAGTAGAAAAAATATTTTTTTTTTATAGAAAAAATATTTTTGATTATAGAAAAAATAATTTTCCTAATAGAAAAAAATAATTATCTTTTTTCTCACCTTATCGATTAAGAAAACTATCACTTAATACTTTTCATCCTTTTGGAATATTACTCTCAAGAACTGAGACTCATGAAGATTTTGAGTTTATGTTTAGTACTGTCAAAAATCTCTCCAAACAAT
>VANL01000549.1:0-29947 GCA_006352455.1 Brachionus sp. 'Tiscar' | reverse complement strand
AAGGAAACTTGCTAAAAAATTCAACGTTAACCAGTCAACAATAAGTCGGCAACTGGCTAAAATGAAAATTACTTATCATAAACGTGAGAAAACACCCAAATACAATGAAGCCCAACGACACAAAGCCAAAAAAATAGCCAGAAACTCGTCAACCAACTTTATAAAGAGCAAAGTGTCATAATTTTGGATGATGAAAAATACTTTTGTTTTGCTGGTAATGAAATGCCCGGTATCGCTGGTTATTATACGGATAATAAAGAAAATGTCCAGAAGATGTTCGTTTTGCTGGAAAAGAAAAATTTTCAAAGAAAATTCTCATGTGGATCGCAATTTCTGAGTGTGGAATGTCTAAGCCTTTGCTTCGTTCAACTAAATCAACTGCTATATGTTCTAATGTGTATATACAAGAATGTTTGGAAAAACGGCTTCTTTCGATAAAATTATTTATTATGTTCCGGTGAATATGAATCCTCCAAATGTTTCGAAAGCAAGACCAATAGAAGACTTTTGGGGTGTTTTGGCACAGAATGTTTACGAGGTAGGTTGGAAGGCAAAATCACAAAAAGAATTAATCAAGCGCATTAAATCTTGCTTAAAAAAATTTGACTTGAACTTTTTACAGTCCCTTATGTCGAGTATTAAGACTAAATTGAGGTCTATAGCCGACAAGGGTGTACTGTCCATATATAAAAAATAATTTTTAAAAGTTAATTAATAAAGCCTTAAATAGGAAAAAAAAATTTTGATCTGGCTCATTTCCTTCTTTAATTATGAGGATTTGAATTTTGTGTAACTAAGCATGCATCACCCGTTAATAACTTTTAGCTAGCCTTTTTAGAAAAAATAGCACAAAATCAACAAAAGGTTAAATAAAAAGTTATAAACGACTAAACTTGGACAGAAAGAGACAAAAAGAAACAAAAAGAATAGTCCTTTAATACAAAACAATTGCTTTTTTTACAGCCAGACACATGCTGCAAGCTTGTTTAGAGAAATTTAAATTATCCTAAATCTTAATTTTAATTTTACATTAATTTTTCACTCTTCTACCTTCTAAATTTATTCGTCTGCTTTAAACCTATTCAAAAATCGGGATTTTTGATCCAACAATTATCACTTGGTAATCAAGTAATAATGTGCTTTATACAGATTTTTTCAAAGTCTTTCATAGAGTTAATCATTCTAAACTTGTATTTAAACTTAAACGACTTGGTATTGAATGTTATTAAAGTGGATTGAATCATTTCTTGGTCGTCGTAAACAAAGATTTGTACTTAACAACAGAATCTGAATGTAACTAGTGGTGTAACTAGTCACCACAAGGCTCTGTTCTCAGTCAACTACTCTTTGCAATTTTTATTAATGATTTGCCCGACAGACTAAAAAGTAAATGTATGTTTTTTGCAAATGAATGCAAGATATTCTGTATTATTGATCGATTCAATCCGTGCGAACTATTTAAGTTACTTCGAACACAGATGGTCATTAAATTACTTTATACAAGTCTTGTAAGGCTTCATTTAGAGTATGCTATTCCGCTAAGGTGTCCATATCTACTGAAAGACAAAATGATTCTAGAGGATGTACAATATTTAAAGAAAAAAAAAAAATTTTCTCTTCAGTTGACAATCTTCACTCCATTTCTCAAGCAGAAGTACAATTGACTATTCATACAAAATTAAAAGAGAAATAATCAAGAATTGTGCTCAACGGTACAATATATTCACAAATGCTTTTGTCAACGACTGGAATATGTTGGGAATGAATGCAGTCGAAGCTTAATCAAGCGATGTTTTTAAAGAAAAAATAGATAAATACTTTCAAAATATAACTTGCACCAAATTTGTCATCAGATTTACGCATTTTGTGCGTTGCAATAAAACACTATACTTAAGTACTACTAAATAATAAATCCTTTGATTATTTAAGTTGATTTTAATTTAAAAAAAGAAAAGAACTTTATTATCATGATGAGAAATAATTATTATAAAAGAATTTCTTGATTTTTTGATGAAGTAAAAAATTTAAACCAAAAAACTTTTATAAAATCTTTTGATATGAAACTATTCACATAAAACATGAGTCGAAGAAAAAGTATACAGCCAAATATTAGTCAACCATTAGATAAGAATTTTCAATTGGAAATTATCATTTCTCACAAAATTCTCTTAGTTATTTAATAAAAAAATCACTATTTGTTTATTTTTCTGTAAATTTATTAATTTTTACCATAAATTGGCTTAAAAATATATTTGCAATGACTTGGCCTAAGACTTGTGACTTAAAAGCAACGGTGAACTAAATAGACAAGACAAAATTTTTTTTCTGGCATGGTCAATTTTCTTTAAAGCCACTTCTCAAGTCTTAACTTTAAATAAAATCTTTTTAATTTAAATTTAAAATTACAATGCAATTTAGTTGTGCTTTTAAAATTTTCGAAAAATATAAATAAATTAGATAACTGTAAATTATTTGTTTAATTAGGTTTTTAATATTTTAAATCAAAAAATTTAAATTTGAATTTAAAAAATTATAAAATTTCATTACTCCTAAGAAATTTTTATCCAGCATAAAAAAAATTGAAAATTAAAACAGATGAACGATTTGTTTTTAAATTTTATCATTAGACAAAATAAAAGCTTATGTTAAAATTTTGAAATTATTTTGCTAACTTTCAAATTTTCCTTTTTAAAAAAAAAAGAAGAATTACATTTCTAGCAAAATCTAAAATAAAAGTTAATTAAATAGATTGCGTGAGCATATAGCATAAGTGCGAAATTATTTCATTCATTTATTTTTTTCAAAAAAGAATAAAATTAAGATTTTAAAAACACAGCATTTTTTTTTATTTAATTAAATGAATCTGATCAAAAACATTAAATGCCATTTATTCATTTATAAAAATTAAAAAAAAAAAGGTAATTTAAATGAACCAAATAGCAAAAAACAAAATGTTTACCCATTTATTTTAAAATTATTCTGTATTTAATTACAAAATAATTCAAAATGCGTTATTTTAAATTTAGTTCAAAATATCTAATCATAAATTAAACTATAAAATCAGCTGACTAAAATTAAAATTTAAACTAAAATAGGCGCGGAAACATAGAAAATTTCACCTCTAAAATTCAAATCATACTCAACTGGTCATTAAACATACTCTAGTTTAATATTGATTGGAATAATTTTTAAAAAATCACCAGAATCGATTATGATTATAATTTTCTCATAATCATAAAATTTTATTAATATTTTATTTTAGAATTTTTTATTTTTTTTTGTTAATTTATTGCTAAAACAAAATCTAAGATTCATCAGAGAAGCGCTTAGTCTTAAATTAGATTATTTCGAATAGAATTTAAAAATAATATTCAAATAGGTCACAAAAATCATGTCCGTATTCAAAAATTTTTAAATCTAACCGATGAAAATTTTTTTTTCAAATAAGACATTTTATGTTACCTTAAGATGAAAATAAAAAAAAATGCCTTTTACATGTAGCAAATCCACTGGTATTTCAAAGAACAAAAAAGTAAAGAATGTTTCTTTTTTAAGACGATTATGTTGAAATAAAAAGTAGTGTCTGTTCTAGTATTGATTTGTTTGAATCAAAGGCAGTTTTAATTTAAGCAAATGTTAAATCAACAAAATTATTTATGATTCATACATGATGACTAAAAAAGCGAGTGTAAACTGACACATATGCCAATATAAAGCTTTTTAAAAAAAATTAAGAAATATTACTAGAATATTTTAAAAGGTTGGTCAAGAAATATTTTACAACTAATTAGGACTTGTAATAATTCAAAAAAATTTTCTAAGTGATTAAGGATTTCATACATAAGACTAAAATTAGAGCCGAGGCTTGCTAGTCTTACGAGGATAATGCTTATTTTGAATAATTTTTAAAAAGCAAATTTTAATTTTATTCTTTGTTTTTTTTTTTATTGTTCAAAGCACTAAGGACTAAGCGTTGTTCACAACACAAGCTCAATTTTACATTCAGCCTTTTGCATTTGGCGCTTAGTTTTTTCTTATCATATTTAGCTAAGTCTCATCTATGTTGTAATAATTTCAAAATTATGATAATTTTATCCCATTTGGCGAAATTGCTATTAAAACATTTCCTTTAAAAATAATCTCATAAGCTCTTCTAAAATAAAAATAGAATTTTAGGTATTCCTAAAAATTCCAGCACAATGCACACAAAGATCATAGATTCGAGCATAAATAAGCCTGCGTTTGGCCCGGCCGAGATTAGCTCAGAATTTGTCAGACCCAATGCGAAAAGAATTCGTCACAGTGAAATAAACAGGCTCATTTCGCCCGAGACAAACATGGAGCACTCTAGACCCAAACGACTTTGTTCGGTTAAGTCGTCGCCGGTGCTTGGCCAAATTTTTCAAAACAAGGACAAAAAAAACTTATTCGAAAGCTTGAATATAATCGAAGCGGAAAAAAAAAGCCGACCGGTCCGTTCTAGTCCGACTAAACTAAGCCGAAATTCAAGCTGTTCCGATTTGAAAAACAAAAAATCTCTAAATCAAACGTCTAATCGAAACTCGTTTACATGTCTTAGAAATCTCGGCAGTACATGCTACATTAATTGCATAATTCAAGTAATGCGCTATACACCTGGATTTGTCCTCTCAATTGGTCGTCTAAATAAACAAATCGAATTCTTAAAGTCACTAGTAATTATTATTTAATTTTTCTAACATTCTTTTAAAATTAGTCCCGAATTAAATTTGTTTTTTTTTTTAATTTAAAAAATTTTATTGTCCTTTGAGAAAATAATTTTTTTATGTTCAATTTTTTTATTAAAATTTAATTCAGAGTTTACGTAATAAAAAAAAATTATTAATTTTAAGTTTTTTATCAAAAATTTAAAAATTAATTTTTGTTTTAACAGAAAAAAAAAAATTCTAAATTTTTTTGTTTTTTTTTCTAATCTAATTAAATAAGACTTTTGAAAAATTGTTGAGTCTTTTTGGCAATTTAATTTAGCGCTTTGTACACTGTAAGCAAGGAATGTTGTATTTTGAGATCTAAATAAAATTTATTTGTCTTATTTTGACACAAGGTCAAAACACATCATTTAAATAAAGAAAACTTGAGATAAATATTTTATTTTAGAAATGTTGAAAAATTTTATATTTAAGTAAATATAATATGAAAACAACATATACATAAAATTCTTTAGTATTTAAGCAATGAAAGGCGGGATAAAATTTTTTTTTCGAATTTTTTTAACAAAGTTGATATTTTGGTACATTTTTTTAAATTCAAAGTCATCTAAATTATAAACATCTATTGATTATTCGCTAAGAATTGAACTCGAATCAATTACATAATAAAATTTTAACCAAAAAATTTAAAATTTTATTTTTTAAACTGATCTTTATTGAATTAAGAAAATAAAATTAATAAAAGGCTTCAGGATTTAATAAGCCAAAATTGAATTAGAAAAATACAACAAATTGATGGATGTTTTCATTCCTACATATTAGTCGCATTACTTAAATACTAAGTAAAGATTTTTACTACATATTTTTATTACACCAAGTAAAACTTAATATTGATGCAGTCAAAATACAACATCTTTTGCTTACAGTGTAGTTGAAAACATTTGAAAAATTTATGTCCGTTTTTTAATAAAGAAATTTTCATTAAATATTCTTGTTAAATCTATGTTAAATAAATGGTAAATCTTTAAAATTCAGTTCTAACAATCTTGCCATGATTAAACAAACAACAAGTCTTCTTTTGAAATAAATTTATTTTATTATAATGTGTTAAGAAATTATGTAACTAAAATTTAAATATGAAGTTTTTTTAATCTCAAAAATTTTTTTGTTGAGAGTTAATTGTATTTTGTTTCCTACAATTTGGTAAAGGACCAGTTTCTAATGTAAAATTAAATGTTCTTTCGGATAAAAACCTTCTGTGTTGAACTGCATTGCCACATAATTTATTTTCAAAATGCAAAATAAAAATTTCAAAGATGAGAAGTAAATTAGTTGACGTTTTTGAGATACTTATATTCGAGGCAACTTAGGTAAGGATTGGAAAGACCTATGAAAAAATTAAAAATATTTTCATGTAACGGAGATTCAGCACTATCATTTTCGTAGTTTTAGATTTTTTCTACACTATTTCAGAATATTAAAAATATAATATCTCAAATTATTTAAGACTCAAACACCGGATGAGTTTTTTCTGCGCTTTATATCTCTTATTTGTATTTGGTTAAATGAATGTAATTATTTTTTTTATTTTTTTTTTGTAATCTGAAAATTAAAAAAATATTAAAATTAATTTTTATTGCAATTTATATTGCATTGTTATTTTTATTGCAAAATATGCTTATTTTCATGGAATAAAAATTAAAAAGAAAAGTTAACGTTAACAAGGGGTGCATAAAAACCCCTTCGGGTTTTGAGTGTTTATAAACAAAATAATTTCAAAAAATTTAGTTTTTGTTACATTATAATACTAGCAAGTTGTTATTTTAAGAGTTTTTAGGGTAAAAAATTTGCTTTTACTTGGTGCAATAATATGAAAAAAAAATCCCCAAATTTTTCCCAAAGTCTTTGATAAAGGATTAAAAAAAATGAATGAAAAAAATTAATTTTTTTGAAAATTTACGTGTCAGTGTACTCAAAAATTAGCCAAGAAAAAAATCTATTAACTAGAGTGAATAAAAATTTATTATCATGGATAATTTGATTAAAAAGGTGTGGTGTTTTTTTATTTGACTTTTAAAAAAAATAAAAAAATTAATTAAATACTTAGAGTATTCCAAATATAGCTAAAGAATTAAAAAATAAAATTTTTTTCTCATAACTTTGGCTGCTCAGAAAATAATTTTTTTAAATTAATAAAAAGAAAAACGCAAATATTGACAGCGAACTGAACAGAAACAATGACATTGCTTTTGTTAAAAATCTGCACGAGGTAATTAAAAAAAAATTAAATTAAGAAATTAAATTAATAGTCAACTTTAAATTAGCTATTAGTAGACATGTCCAAAATAGAGCAATCAGACCGCCGACCGATCTATACGCCGCGAAAATTTGTTAACACTGTATGGACTCTATTGAGCTTTTGGTCGGACGGTAGCCAACAGGACGCACACGAATTTCTCCAATACACAATTCATTTCATAAACGAATGCGATCTGTCTATACGCAAGCTTCACCAACAGTTCCAATTGGACCAAGCAGTCGACGAAGCAAAGCCGAGACGCGTTGCACGCAAATCAACTTCTAAGCCTGTTGAAAAAGTAAATGAAAAAATCAATCTGACTTCCAACAACCCATTATTGCTTGTCACAGACGAATCGTCCAGCTCTTCGGTTTCTTCCACATGTTCATCATCGGCCTCGTCAACATCGGCCGTGTCTGCACCCATATTTCGCTTAAGATCAGCCCCAAACACCACTGCTACCATATCTACCAGCAGCACAGCCAGCACCAGCAGCACCATTCATTCAGAGACTAATTTATTGCGCACGCCAACAAAAGGAGGTGCCAGTTCATTCAACATAGCCGTCCTCGACTCGAACCTAAGCTCGAGTAAAGACTCGGATCAAGAACTTATTTTTAGAGCTATGATCAAATCGGATCCTATTAGTAAAATAAAAAAAACCAGTCCCATTCTTACCGATAGTGACCTGGTGTCCAAACGACTTAAAGAAACTTTATACTCTTCTTCGTTTAAACTAGACTCAAGCAAAACAAATTTTTTAAACGATTCTGAATGTATTATAATAACAGACAGTGATGATGAAGTGTATTTTATGGACGACAATGAGGAAATGCCTGTGATGAGACCATCTAAAAATTTAAATGAAAGCTACGAGCTGAAAAAATGCTATGTTTTATTGGAAAGAATAAAAATTGATCAACTAAGAGTGCCAAGTGTGGAAAAAACAACTAGTGTTGACAACACAGAGATTAAGCCGATTAAAAAAGCTAAAAGAAGCAGAACAGTTGAAAATACGGTGCTGTTAATGGACTTGGACGCAATTACTACTGTGTCAATTGGACGCAACAATTCGTCGTCCAGTTCCGAGTCTTTTAGCTTGCGCAAATTGCGTTCTAACAATTCGGCGTCGTGTTTGAAACAGAATTCGGTTTCTACACCGCCGAGTCCAGCCGAACTGCTTAGGAAATACTCAGTCGGATCGGGCTATACATGCGAAATGGACAAGCTGTTCAAAGGCTCGTCGGTCACTGTCACACAATGTTTAGAGTGTGAAAATTTGAGAAAATGTCCCGAGTCGTTTTATGACAGATCAATTCCACTCGAAACTACTGAGAACGAAGACGAGTCAAGCTGCTGGATTGCCAAGTGTCTAAGTAACGAGTCCTATTTGAACGAGAATTCAAAGTACATGTGTGATCAATGCGCTTCGAAACAAGAAGCTAAAATTGAAACTATGTACACACATATGCCAAGCATTCTAGTTCTTCATTTATTGTCCTATGGCATCACGTCTAGTGACGATGGAAATTTGAATACAAGAAAGCTTTCCAACCGGCTGCGTTTGGTGAATTATTTTGATTTTGAGTGCGATAAGGAAGATGTTTGTGCATCAAAGTCAAATCTGGTCAAGCATCAATTTAAGCTTTTTGCAGTAGTAATGCACAGTGGTGTCTCGTTGAATAGTGGACATTACACCGCATTTGTAAACTATAAAATAATTTGTCAAAATTTTAAAAATTTCGGTAAGTTTTCTGTATTTTTTTATTTTTTTCCTTATTCGCTTCTTGTGGAGCAAAGGCTAATTACTTTTGATTTCCACTCAAGTCGATCTTTCGCCTTCATCCTTGCTTCTCCCCATGTCATTCTCATTTTGGTGAGCTCTTTCGTGATTGTTGATCTCCATGTTATTGCTGGTCCTCCTACCTTACGTCGTCCATTGAAGAGCTCTTTTTGGTATCCTTGTTTCTTTCATTCTAAGCACATGTCTAATATATCTCAGTTATTTGTTCTTAATACACTGACTTAATGGCTGTGAATTTTTTCATATGTATTGTTTTGGGTTTGACAATGTCTCAGGCCAGTGTACGTTTAGTGTACGTCCTTCTCAGGCATCCTGTGTGGAAGGTGTCAAGGTATTTTCTGTCAGATTCAGATATTCGCCAACACTCACTACCGTACATCAGTGTTGCTTTTACCACAGTCTTGTACAGTTTGAGTTTTGTTTCCTTGCCATAGATGGTTGATTTCCATGCTGGTCGGAGTCTAGCAAAAGCACTTATTGCTTTAGCAAGTCTATTCTTAATGTCTGTGTGTGTTCCCATGTTCTTACTGATGATGCTTCCTAGATATGTGAATTAACTTACACATTCTAATTTTGTACCATCGATGGGGATCGGAGTATCCAAATGTGCATTTATGCAAATTATTTTCGAGTTTTGGCTCCAGTTGGTTTAACGTTTTTCAAAAAATCTTGAGTCTTCATATGCATATGTGTTTCCTTGTTTGATATTAGCACTAGGTTATTCGCAAAGTCTAAATCTTCAATCTTAGTTGTTAATCCCCATTGTATACCCCTAGCACTGGAAGTTGTTTTCTTTATGACACAGTCAATCAGTACTCCTGTACACACTTTAAAGTTTTCAGATTGTCCAAAAAAAACATGAACTGGCCATCTTCTTGTTTGAGCCTTTACTGAATACATTCTCAACATGATATCAAAAGCATCAATTCCAACTTTTTTCTGTTGTATTCATCAATAGTATATGTAAGCTTTTTTATTTTAGTGTGATAAATTGAAAACTTTTTCATGGAGAGAGCTCAAAACTCACACATTTCATATCCATCATTCATTTTTACCCATATAACACCCTCTTTAGATGTTTTATCAATATTTTGATCTTATTCAGACAATTAGAAACTATCTTCTTCTTGATTTGTTTGCTCAACAAGCTCATTAAACTCAATGATTTATTAAATCAAAATTTAAAAAGTTGGTTAAAAAATTGCTGACTCAAAGGACAAAATTAGTTAGAAATAGTAAAAAATTTAAAGTCTTAAAAACTTCTTGGGCATTTATGTTTTATATATGTGTCATTAATATTTTTTCAGAGTTGTTTAAAAGTCACAAGTCTCAAGTCAAGCCCAAGTCCGTACTTTATTTTAATACCTTGGACTTTTTTTTGGGACTTTTAAACAACTCTGTTTTTTTTTATTGCTGTTTAATCATTATTACATTTTTGAAATTAAATTTGGGACATAAATAAAAAAATTAATTGAAAAGATAATAACTCTTAAAAGAATTCTTCTATGAACTAAAAAACTGATCTTTTTATTAGAAGAGATAAACATAAATATATGAAATTAGTCAAATCTAAAATTAGATAAAAATTAAATAAAATTAAATTTTAACTAAAATAATTTTTGTCCTATTAAAATACAGACAAAAAATATAGCATCAAAAAAATTTAATTTTTTAATTTTATTTAATTTTATTCTATCTAAAAAATAGTGTTAGGTAGCGTGTGTGACGGCCCTTGGACCGCCAAAAAATGGTGTTGGTCATTTTGGTTGCCGAATGTGAAAACAAACATTTAGAGAAAAGAATTGAGTATATGAAAAATCATTTATTTTTAGAGAAAAAATTTTATTCTCTCGCGGCCAACATCAACTTTTGACGGTAAACTGGCTGTCACACACTGTAGCTTACACTACTAAAAAAGGAAAATTTATATTTGAATTTATATAAATCGATTAATTTTACAATTTTGAATTTTGAATTTTCTGGCTTAATTTTTGAAAATTTACAAAAATTTATCTGAGAAAAAAAATAATATTTTATTTAAATTTTAAGATAATTCATTGAACCTAATTGAACAATCAAAGGATATTTCGGAAAAAAACTGCCTTGATGCAGAATGGCTGCATTTTGATGATACAAAAGTGAAATCGTTGTCTAATACTGAATTTCAGCGTAAAATAATTGATTCGAACTACGATTCACCTTACATTCTATTCTATGTGAAAGATTCGATTTGAATGTATGTTTCTGCTCTATTTTATCCATGCCCGGTTCTGGTCCAGATAATTTATTTTTAAATAAGTTGTTTTTTTATGTTCGGCTCGTCGTCAAGTAACGTTTTATTGGCAAGACGTTGGGTATTTTATGTAAAAAATGATATGTAGCTATCAACATGGTTCGATTATTAGTAAAAATATTAAAAATTCTCAAGCTTAAGTTATTTATTTATATTTTCGTTTTCATTTTATTTTATAAAATTAATAAAATTTCTAAAACTTATCTTTCAATTAATTTTCTTTTATTGATTTAAAGTAATTAATTAGTAATTAATAAAAATTTAGAAATTTTGCACCTGAAAAAGACTTTTAAAAATTAAATTGACCCAATGAAAAAAAAACAGGATTTAAAGAAATTTCTTTATTTTATTTTTTATTTAAAATATAAATTTAAGTTTGATCCAAAATTTTTTTCTTCAAGTCAAAAATAGATAAATAAAGAAGTATATTTATTTGATATTTTATTTTTACTATTGTTTCCTTCTTCTTCTTTTTTCTGCCAAAAACCTTTTAAAAACAAAATGAATTTACAGAGTAGGAAATAAAAAAATTAATTTTAGTTAGCTCAATACGACATACTTAATCTATAGTTATGCAAATGGTAACAGGGAAATAAACACTTCGATTAAAGCTCTTAAAAATTAAGATTCAAGATAAACAATTACAGTGAGCATTTTGAGCTACTCTTAGTAATGTAAATTCTTCAAGTATTCTTTTTTTGAATACAAGACAACTAAATGCGATCTTGAAAAATTTGACAAAAACAAGGCTATGGGATCAGACAAGATTTATGCAGCAAAACTGTGCAGCATCAATTGTTTTTCCTCTTTTGCATGTTAGAAATTAGGTTTTGTGATTTTCAAAAGCAAACAGAACAATAATTCTTCCTATTTTGATAAATTAAAATTTATTAAGATAAAATAGATTTAAAAAAAAAATGCAATTTAGTGCAACAAATTTTTTTCTCATCTTTTTTACTTCAAATAAAATCTTTATTTTCTTTCTTTTAGGTAAACCAAATCAATAATCAATTTAAATCTTATTGATGTTTCATTTTTTGTCTTTTATTCGCATTATAAATAATTATTTTAGATAAAAAAGGTGCAACAAAGTTTGATGCACTAAATTGCAGTATTTTTTTTAAATCTATTTTATTTTAGTAAATTTTAATTTATCAAAATAGGAAGAATTATTGTTCTGTTTGTTTTTGAAAATAAGTGTTGGTGACCGGTCTGACCACAATAATTTTACTCTCATTTGAGAATTATCATTAATTATTTTATTGAAAAATATTTTATAATTAATTATATAAATTTGAATTTGTATTTGAAATTAAATTAACAAATAAAACTTATTTTTTCGATATAAGCTGACTAAAACTTGAAAAAAATTTTAATACTTTTTTCAAAAATTCAATCAAACAGGTCGGTTTTTTCAGCCCAAAACTATTGAAAATCACAATACATAGAAATTATCTAATTAGTGAATGTAAAGCTTGTGCAGGAAGAGTTTCAGTTCTATCCTTAGTCGGATTTAGACAACATATGTAGAAGGTCAAGAGAGTGGTCTAGTAAAAAACAAATTTTCTTAGTATACTAGTAAAAAATAGATCCAGTATCATGCTTTTTCAAACTATGAATATCAAAGTTTTATTTAATTTTCATGAAGACTATTTAGTTAAATTTTTAAAAGAGATCTATGCATATAAATGGTTAAAAGAACAAATAAAAAAGAGCAAATATTTTAAAAAAATATTTTATTTAAACATAACAGATTTCTTTTTTTTAGAAACATCTTTGACGTTCACATTTTCCTCCTCGTCAGATAGTATTTCAAAATTTTCTTTTTTCTTCAATTTTTTAACTGATTTTGTTTCGTTCATCAGATCTAATTTATATTTTTTAATTTAAAGTATTCATTAAATAAAATAAAAAATACTTTGTTTTTGAACTTCAGGACAATCTCTAAAATAATGCTCTACAGATCCACACGATTTACAACAACCACCTTAAATAACAACATTTAAAAATTTAAAAAATAGAAAAAAGTTTTTTTTGCACCATTTGGATAAAGACCCTTTGGATTGTCAGGACATTGTTTGGTCAAATGTCCCATTTCATGACAAATAAAACATTTGGCATATGGAAAAACACCAGGTTCTAGTCTAACTTTGCATTGATTGATTGAATGCTCGGTTGATCCGCATTTGTAACAAATGCCTGCGGCTTGTTCTTGATCTTTGTCCATTTCAGGACATTGATTTATGATGTGTCCAGGTTTTCGACATTTAAAACAAACTCTTTTCTGTTCTCTGTCAGTCTTTCGCTCCAAACGACGCTGATTACTTCGTCCCTCGCGCAAAATTTGCTCCAAATACTCTTGATGAGTAATTTTACCTTTGTTTTTCAGATCGGTTAGTCGGTCCATTACTTCTTTGTCCACGGACTTGGCAAATTTTCTCATTACATAGTTGGTATCAAGTTTCCTATTGCCATTATTGTAATTATTTCCATATGAATCCTTTATTTTTCGGTCTAGTAAATTTTTATGAAATTGATTTTTTGACTCCAAATCAGTATTGTTCTGTTCGGATGTTTCATTGAACATGGATCCCCATTCAGTGGCATCTTCGGGCTTTTTTTTGTCTTCTTTTTTCTCTCTAATTCCATTTTTTCTCGCAAACCTCGTCATTTTTGAAAATTTTTTTTTAATGAATATGTTCAAAATATTTTGCACAAAAAGCATGAGTTTAGCTCTTAACCTATACAGACAAAAAAAATTTCATATTTTTCTTAATAAAAACTTTGCATTATTTCAAATTGAAAAAAATAGAATTTTTGTGAAAAAATAATGCCTGCCTATGAACTTTTTTTAATAATTAAAAATTTGCCCAGAGTATGTAGTAGTAATTTTATTGAGAAATTTTTAAAAATTTAAATTTTAGCCGGAACTAGTTCAATCGATAAAAAGAGGCGCCGAACTTATTTTAAAAAATGATGGAATTATTAGGTCTTTTGAAAATTTGGGACACAAGAGCTTGCCTTACAGGATCAAATCAAGTGAAGGATACCACACCGAGGGAAAGTAGGATTTTGGCATTAGATCAAAGTTCTTTTTATTATTTATTTTCAAGTTATATGCTAATCAAGTTTGATCTTCCTCGCACTCAAATAAATAGTGTTACATCCGAAATAAGGAAAGATGGTGATTTTCTCAGATCCGGAGTTTCTCCTCTTAAAGAATTAGATGATACATTTGATGCTGAATGCAAATGCTTGGAAAGTGGAAAATTTATTAAATTTCCATTCAACTTTGAAAAACCTATGACTGTTTGGGATAAGAAGAAAATTTATAAAAACTATGGTCTTCGTTTGTAAAAAAAATCTAGCAATAAAGTATTTTCTTTATTTAACAAAATCAATAAAATATATCAAATTAGTTTAAAAATAAATTAATTATTTAATTATTATTGTCTAAAACATCCATATTGATCTGATCAATTTTTTGTGATTTTGTTTCAATTTTTTTTTCAGGTATGGAAATATTCAAAAATTTTGCTGTAGTGGTTTAAAAAAAATATATATTTTTGCTAAAAGTAATATATTGTTTTATAATTTTTAATTAATTTTGTAATTAAATCTACTCAATTTAATTTGAAACTCAAATGAATTTTTTTCGTTAAATTTAAAATTTTTTTTCCAAAAAAAATTTGATCATTGACTTTATTTTTTTAAAATAAAAATTTCACAAAGAAATGTTATAATTTAATTTTTATCCAAGCTAGGATTAGCCGAAATTGGGTGATAAAAAAAGCTAAATTTCAGAAGATTTGTTATCTTTACAGTTATTTTACATTAAATACGTAAAGTTCTTTAAGTAACTTAGATATTTTAATAGCGAAATTTTAGAAGAATTTAACTATCTTTTATCTTAATTGATTTATTTAAGATCCTATGCAGTTTATATCTAAGATTATATACAGTCTGTCCTAAAAATATTAAAGGAACTAAAATTTTGAAATTTTTTCTCTATTTTTTTAAGAATTCTAAAAAGAGCTTTATTTAAATTGAAATAGAAATAAGGCTATTTCAATTCAAGTTTGTTGTTTTAATATGATGAAACCTTGAAATACATTACTAATATTTAAGACTAAGCTTTTTTTTTAAATAAGAAATGTTTAAAAAATTTTAATTTTTAACTATTATGTTATGAAAAATAAAAAAATAAAAAATAATATCCTAAAATAAAATGCAGTTCAGGTATCTCATTTGAAAGATGTTCTGTTAGTAGATTATCAAACAAATTAAATCTTCCATTAATCATTAAAATACTTTTTAAATGCTTACGAGTCATGAAAGTACCACAAACAAGATTAAATGCTTTGTAAGTATTGTGAAATTTGGTATAAAAAACAAATATCAAAAATGCCAAAGCTCAAGTTCTGAAGGAGTAAAACATGCTCTGTAAATTGTAGCACTTTGAACATCCTCTTTATCGCAACTTTTAGCTAAAATCCAAAATTCAAAATCATTTCTTTTGTACCAAGAACATGAATTTTGCAGATGTATTATAGATTTTTGCACAATCAATATATTGGTGGTACAAAGGATGTAGCAAGCGCTAAAATTTACAGAACATGTTTTCCTCCTTTAGAACTTGAGTTTTGGCATTTTTGAAATTTTGTTTTGTAATCTATTTCGATTGTTTAAGGCAGCATTTCAATAAAAAAAGGGTTTCCTTGTTGATGTCACTTATGCAAATATGAAAGTTGAACATTTTAGGAATTTTATTTTTGAATTAATGAAAAAATTGCAACTGCCACATTTACAAATGTCGAAACATGAAAATAATGCTGAAGATCTTTCAGAAGATTAATGAAGAAATCACTCATTGCCTCGTTTGGAAAAAATAAGAAATTTTTTAGAGGAATTTTTTTGTCTACAGACAATTCAGCTTTTATGAGAAGCATGGGTTATTGGAATTTTCATAAGCATTGTCCTTATCTGATTATAATTTTTCTTTTTCAGTTATACATTTTTAAAAGATAATTATATTTTTTTATGCCGAGTGTGATATATCAAATTGAAGAGTAAAAAAATTCTAATCTAGTGCTATTTTTTTTTCTTTTGCATTCTAATATTTGTAAAATTCATTATATAAAAAAATTTAGACAAATAAAATAATTAATTCCTAAACTTTTGCAGCATACTGTATTATTAACTGACTCATATTGTTCGAGTTCAAAAGTGAATATTATCTATATCACTCAAAGGCACCTCCTGAATATAATATATAATAATGGTATTCCAATTAGGATACTAGCAAAGTTTCATAAGTCAATCAGAAAAAAAACATTCACTCTAGGACAGTGGAGTTCCCTGGATAATGCAGCGGTATTCTTTAAAAAAACGGGAGCTTGCCATATTTAATATATTTAATTAGTATGAAATTGAAACAAATCTATCAAATAAATTGATAAAAATTACAAAATAACTTGGTTTTTAATTAATAAAAAAATTAATTAATTTATTTTTTAATATTCAATTAAATTAATTGTTTAATTTTGTGCAAAAAAGTCTATCGAGAAATTAAATCCGAATGCTGTAAACTAAAGAATATTCAAAATAATTAAAATAATTGAAGATAATTCTAAGAATTGTTTTCTAGTGTCGGCTTAGTAAGTGCTTTAATTTAGCAATTTTTGATTATTTGGAAAAAGATGCTTTTTTTAAAAATAATTTATTTGATTATTTTGATTGATTATGAGCAGATAAATGTTATTACAAAATTGAAATAACTAGTTGATATTTAAGCTATTTCGTCTTTAGTCTGAAAGTAATTAAGAGGTTTAAATAAAAAACATTAAAAGCAGAATTTTTGTTGAAGAATAGGATGAAAATTTTCTCTTTTCGTTTAATTTATTCTCAATTTTATAAATAAAAATAAATCAATAATTTATAGCTATGATACTTCATGTAAATTAGTTTTTGTCTATCAAATTAAAAAAAAACTAAAATCTCATTTTAAATCTTAAATAAAACAATTTTATAACGCTGCATGTTTTAAATAGAAAAATTTTGTATTTTAAAAATGTATTTTTTTTAGGTCTAAAAGCTTTTGAAATTAAATGATCTTAAACTTTACCATTAAAAGATGATTAATTATGGAACAATTAATTGCTAAAATTTACATGTTAAAAAAGTTAATTTATTTTTGATGATTTTTAAAAATTAGTTTCGCAATAAAAAGGCTATTTAATTTTATATTGTGATTAAATATTTTCTTTTTCAAGTCAATAAAAAAAGTTAAAGTTTTGATTATTTAAAAGAAAAAAAAAAGGTGTATTTAATTTTGACTTGAAATGCTTGTTTATAAACTTCCAGGCACTTTAATAAAATCTAGCTTCACTATTGATTTTAAGTGTGAAAATCGAATTTTTTTTCAATTTTTCTCTTTTTTTGTTAAATAAATAATAACTTATGAATCAAAATTGCATGCAAATAATTCCAAATCGTTATCAACACATTTAATTTTTAATGAGACCAAAAATAAAATATGATAATAATTTCAAGTCATATCAGAATTGATTTATTTTTCCTCTCATTTCATTATCTATTTTTCCTAATTATTAAAAATAAAAAAACAACTTCAATGACAGAAAGCAAAACTTTTTTTAATCAAAAATTTTATTTGCATTAGAAGGAAACTATTTGAAGCTCTTGTTTTGAGTATTTTTGTTTAATACAATTTGAGATGAAAAAAATATAATCGATATATTTCAAGTTTCCCAACTGAATAAATCTAAAAGTTTTTAAAATAATGAAAAAATGATTTATCTAAAACTGTATGTCCTAATAAGTCTTGGAATTAAGCTGGCTATGGCCATGAAGCAAGTGACAAATTTATCAATGGGCTTTGTGTATTGTGAGCCCGAAGAGCTCGAAAGAGCCGAGCAAATTATTCGAGAATTGAATAGCGAGTTAGCTAGCAAGAACTCTAGGTCAAGAATAGCCATTTTTCTTGAAGCTCAGAGGCTCAAATCAAACGATAATACCATATCGGTATCATTATCTGTTTGTGAAAATTTGATAAAAAAATCAGTCTATGCTGTAGTTGTCGGAAATAGTAGCTGTTTGGCAGATAAGAGCGATTATGTAAGCTCATACATTGACAGTGATTTTGTCAGCACTTTGTCTGCTGTGGCATTTACTGGTGCATATTACCAAATTCCTATCATAGATCTAAACAGTAGAGATGCCGTTTACTCTGACAAAGTAAAAAAAAAATTTTTTTTTTCTAAATTAACTAATTTAAAAAAAAAATTTTAAGAGCATATTCAGCACTTATATAAGAATGTCTCCAGCTTACTTTCATCAGGCAAATATTTGGCTGCAGCTTTTGAAAGAATTCGAATGGAAATCGGTTAATTTAATACACAGCAATGACAATGAGGGAAAAATGATCGCATCAAAATTTCACTATTTGGCCGATCATTATGAAATAAAAGTTCATCCACAAATTAATTTTTTTTTCTTTTTTTTTTTTAATTTTGATTTTAAACTAAAGGTTCTAAGTGAAATTGAATACTCACCTAATAAAATAAATTATAATGATTTAGTTAAAAAGCTAATTAGATCGAATTCAAGAGTTTTCCTATTGCAAGCTGAGTATGTTTTTGGAAATGATTATTTGTTTAAAATTTTCAAATTTAAATTTTAGGCCTGCTGATGCTTTGGAAATTTTAAAAAAAGCACATGAAAATGATCTGCTCTCTGAAGGAAACGTTTGGATAGCCACTGGCCAAATTCTTGATATTCAAACTTTTCCCCAATTTGCCAATGGTAAAAATAAATGTATTTATCTAACTTTTTCTAATTTTTAAAACATCGTAGGTCTTTTAATAGCTGAACATACTGAAGAATTGGACAAGAGCTATTACGCTTTTTCTTTGTTAAAAAAGGCCTACGAAAGCCTGTACACTTATCAGATTAAGAAGCCACCTAATGATTGCAGTCAAAATGGCTTGAGTTGGGATTTAGGAAAAAAAATATACGAGTAATCATTTATTTATCTAATAGTATAATTTATTAGCATACAAGCACTTCAATTTATCATGAAAAATATTTTTTTCAACTTAATGTAAATTTTTTTTAACACTAGAAAGCCCGAGGGTTTTTTTTAGACCTCTTTTTAAAAAAATTTAACTTGAATATTATCTCAAAGATATAAAGTTTATTATTCTTGAAATTTTAATTTTAAATTTTTGTAATAAATCAGCCGGACTTTCTAGTGTTAAATTAAAAAAAATTCAATATTCATTTAGATCGATTAAAAAAGGTGTAAAAATTATTTTTGAGGAAATTTTTGGCTATAAAAAATTAATTTTTTTTTGGATCAATGCCACTTAGAAAAAAGAAATAAATCAACACAAAAATATTATTATTATTATTGATTTTTAAAACCTTGTAAACCTTGTCTTCATCCAAAAGTCCAATTTTTTATTAAAGATAGTGTTAGCTGATTCGTTTGGTATCAAAATCATTGCATGGATTGACAATTAGAAAAAAGAATTTAAAAACCTAATGTTCTTTTATGTCCTTTTGTGAATAGGGTTAGGTTTTGTTGTTGTTTGGTTGAGAAAAGGAAGCTCAATAAAATTTAAAATTGATTTCTAAATAAAGTTCCGAAAAGAACACTTTTGATGCAAGGAAAAAAAAATTTTTAAATCAATCATAAAATAGATAAATGGACTCAAAAGAATATTAAAAAAAAAACTAATTTTCTTTAGGTTGACTTTAGTTTGTCCAGTAAGTTATACGGTCTCATTTTTCTTCTGGTAAAAATTACAGTTAAATTAGTGAGAGACAATGGCGAATAATTTAAGAAAAATTTTTAGCTGATTTATTAAAATAAACTTTAACAGATCATTATTTTTGAAAAATTTTAATTTTTTTATTTTATTTAAAGGTCTTAAAATCTTTTTTGAAAAAATTTTGTAGATTGCAAAACTTTTTAAATTTTCTTCAAGCAAAAATTCTTCCTTTTTTGATAAATTTTCCTAAAATAAAATACGTTTAAAAAAAAACTGCAACTTAATGGAAGAAATCTTGTAGCACCTTTTATGCCTAATTTAATTTTTTTCATGTAAATCACAAAAGACAAAAAATATAACATCAAAAGGATTTAAATTGATTTTTGACTTTGGTTTAATGGAAAAAAAAGAAAATTTATTTCCATAATTTTTAATTTTGATGCCACTCTTATTGCTGATCTTTGCACTTTCTCTAGTTCATGTATATCCTTTATACAAAACGGAGACGACAAGGTTAATGAATATCAAAACAAAATAATAAAATTCTAGATTTTTTTCAAATTTAAATAAATAACTTAACTTGGTTTAAAATCTTTTTTATACAAAAAATGAATGCCAAATTTACTGATGTGGCTAAAATATTAATTATTTTTTTCCTTATTAAGAGAAATTGTGTTCAATAACCACCAATTTGATGATAACAAATTAGAATTTGATGATGATGGTGATCGAATATCGACAAAATATGATATTATGAATTTAAACGATAACAAACTAGTCAAGATTGGAGAAGTTACGTCTGATTCGGATGATTTTTATTTGAATTTGTCAGGCTCTAAAATAATTTGGCCTGGTAAAACACATCAAAAACCGGACGGCACTAAATGGTCGTCGAAATTTCGCGTAGTTGTCATTGAAGAAAAACCCTTTGTCTTCAAAATTCCTAAGCCACAATCAAAAAAATGCTCCCAAGTATTTAACAATTCATATGAATGCCCTTGGACTCATAGTACAATTAAACTAAATTTTTAATCAAATTTTTTTTTTTTAATTTTTTTTTAAATATTTTTTTTAAGAGAACAAAACTAAAATTTACTGTTGTTACGGCTATTGTGTTGACTTGATAAGAAAAATCTCTGAATCATTAAATTTTCAGTACGAACTTTATTTAGTGCCAGACAGCCTTTATGGAGACTTAGTAATCTAAATTATTATTTAAAAAAAAAAAAGAAAATTTAAAAAATAAAGAAAGCAGACAAAAAATGGAATGGTCTGATGGGTGAATTGGTCAATGACAGAGCAGATTTAATACTGGCACCGTTTACCATAAATCCGGAGCGAGCTCAGTATGTCGATTTTACAAAGCCTTTCAAATATCAAGGCATCACTATTTTAGTCAAAAGAGTAAAAAATTTTTATCAATTATTTTTAAATTTTTTTTTTAATAAAACAAAAAATTAATAAATAGAAAGGAAGTGATTCAAGTCTGGTATCTTTTTTGCAGCCATTCAAAGATGGTCTTTGGATTATAATCTTGCTATCAGTGCATATAGTCGCTCTAGTTTTGTATCTGCTAGATCGATTTAGTCCTTTCGGAAAATTCAAGCTTTCAAAGACTGAAAACACCGAGGAAGATGCACTTAATTTGTCTCGTGCCATTTGGTTTACTTGGGGTGTGCTGTTGAATTCGGGCATTGGTGAGGGAACGCCGCGAAGCTTCAGCGCCAGAGTTCTAGGAATGGTATGGGCTGGATTTACCATGATAATGTTGGCCTCGTACACCGCCAACTTAGCCGCATTTTTGGTCTTAGATCGACCTGAAGCAAGCATCACAGGAATAAATGATGCCCGAGTATTAAATTAATAAAAGAAACAAAAAATTTCAAATTTTTATTTTAGCTGAGAAATCCGTCGGAAAATTTTACCTATGCTTCTGTAAAAGGCAGTGCTGTTGAACGCTATTTTAAGCGTCAAGTTGAGCTAAGCACTATGTATAGAACAATGGAGAATAAAAATTACGAAACTGCTGAAGAAGCTATTGAAGATTTAAGAAATGAGTTGAAATTTTATTTTACTTTGATAAAAAAATAAAAAATAAATATTTTTTTTTTAGTAAAATTCAGGCTTTTATATGGGACTCGGCTCGTTTGGAGTATGAAGCGCGTAAGACATGTGACTTCATAACAACTGGCGAGCTTTTTGGTCGTTCCAGCTATGCACTAGCTCTTAGAAAAGGAAATCCATGGTTGCCAAAAATTTCTCTAAATATTCTTGGTTTACACGAGAATGGATTCATTGAAGACTTGGATAAAGAATGGATTCTTCTCAATACCACATCGTGTCAAGAAAAAGACTCGTCACCCAGCACTTTGGGTCTTACCAATATGGCAGGTATGAAAAAGGAAATTTTTTTTTTCTTTTTAAATTTTGACAAGGTGTCTTTATTTTGGTGGCCGGTGGCATCATATTGGGCATATTTGTGATAATAATAGAAATAGCCTACAAAAAGCGAAAAGACAAAAAAGTTCGCCAACATGACATATCTCGGAATGCATTTGCTACTTGGAGAAAAAATGTTGAAAAAAGAAAGCTGCGTGCCACTCAAGGATCAGTAGCCGAAGCAAGACAATCGAGAGATGGATTTTTGAAAATTCCTTTAAAAAAACATGCTGTCAATAATAATTTAATGGCAAAAAATGCAAACAATCATACAATTATTTCAAATTCAGCAAATAATGTAATCAAAAAATTAGTCAAAACACCTGAAATTAGTGACTAGATATCCATCTTTTTTTCTTTGTAAAATAAAATAATAATTCTAAATTAATTTGTTTATTAAAAAAAAATGAATAATAGCTTTAATTTAATGAATGCTTTAATAATTATGAGAAGTAAATTGCTGAATAAATTCAGATTGTTCAGCTTCTTTTTTAACTAATGAATCATATTGATTGCTCAATCGTTCCAATTCCATTTTTCGTTCAACATACAATGCTTTCAATTGCATCACTTGACCCTCGGCTTGTTTTTGCATTGACTTGGTTGCATTTCTAGATCCGATTGCCTAGCAAAATAAATTAAATAAAAATTTTTCCTTAAAAAAAAAATTTTAAAAAACCATCATTTTTTCTTTTTCGACTAGTTTTGAAATTTCGTCAAATTTCTCAGAAAAGTATTGTACTATTTTTTGAAATTCCAGTATTCCTTTAAAATTTGAATGTTAAACTTGTTTTTTTTTTGTTTTGGATAATAAATTAATGGTACTGTCAATAAAATCTTTGCATTCGTCTTTTAGTTCTGCCGTTTGTTGGGCACTTTCAGGGTCCAAAAGTCGTATTTTATTCAAGTCGTCCAAATAGAGACCAGCGTTGGACAATGCTTCTTCGGCCATTCTATTTAACTAATTTATTGAGAATTAATAATTTTACTTATTTCAAAATATTCAATTTATTTAATAGGTATAGGAATTGTGTTGCCATGGAAACCCAGTTTTTGTGCATGGCTCTGACTAGGATTTTTTCTTATTAATGTTTAACAATTAATAAGAAAAATGTTTAACAATTATTTAAAAATGTCTTATTTAATAATAAGACATTTTTAAATAATTAGGAAATAAATTCTTTTTTTTTAAAGCATAAAGCAATGTTGATAACTGTAGATCACAAAAGATGTAAACATTTTTAAAAGCATTAAATTAAATTACCATTATTACATATTATTAAATTACTGAAAATTACCTTTTTAATAAATAAAAAAAAATTTGTCTCTTTTTCTAATTTTAATCTGAATTGACCGCTTGGCAATGAGACCTGGTCAGAGGGATAAGACGATATTTCGGTGTATTTGACAAGCATTTTGACTGCTTCCATACCACTATCAAAACCAAAATAATTTTTCTTTTGCATATTTTGAACAAAAATCATTAATTTAATCATCAAATACTCTTAAAGTCAAAAGTGCTTTATTCTCCGACGGCACCAATAACTAATAAACAGAGATTGTAAAAATAGGAATAAATTATTAGAGCTAAAGCTCTTTATTTTACTAATTTTGTTTTTCTCAATTCAATAGGATCTGTTTTTCAATATTTGTCTTAATCAGAACAGATAAAAATTTATAAAATATCAAAATCAATAATTAAAAGTAAATGCTAGATTTGAAATTAGATTATTGTTTTGATGCAGTTATTTAGTTCTATTGACATTGAGGGAACACATAATATTTTCTAGAGCAAGGAATTTTTTATAAAAGCATTTATGAAATAGTTCCGTTTAAATTAAGGCTACAATTTATATTTTTCAAGATTGTAGTGAAATTTTTTAAATAATATAAACAAAAAATTGACAATCTATTTAAATGTTTAATCTTAATTTGTTTTTTTTCTACAATCAATTTAATTTTAGTTTAATATCAAATTTCTCAATTTTGTTTTGATGTTTAGTTCTAACAAACAAACTGAAATTTGATTTGAATTAATACTACCTGAAGCATTCAATGTCACAATTAATCATAGTTTATTTTAAACAAAGGACATTATGAATCACTGGTTTATTTAAATTCCACTTAGAAATTTATTTATTTTTCAAAATAAAATAAAAAAAAAACTTAGACTCTAATTAATTTAATTTAAACAAAATGATTAATTTTTTTTTTCTTTGTAGAAATAATTTTAAAAAAAAATATATTTTAAAAAAACTTTTGATTCCCATTACTAATAAAAAACTAACCAGTTGTCAACAAATTATTATCAAAAATCTTCTTTTTTTTTAACCCAAAAAATGCTTTTCAATTATTATTATTATTATTATTTATTTCAGTGAACGCCTTTAAGGCGATGTTAAAAAAAAAAATAAATGAGATAAACAGTTTTAAAGAGATTAAAGACAAATATTTGAAATCATATTAAAATCAATATTAATATTGATAAATTTTTTACTATTGCCAAATTATCAATAAATTGAGCTAATGGTAAGTTAAATTTGCCAAAGTAAGAGTCTAAATTTTATGACTAGACATCATCGGTGAGATTCATAAAATTATTGATGCTTTGTGAACAGCATTTAATGCTGAAAAAAAATTAGAACAAAATAAAATTTCAACTTTGAAATCATAATTTTATAAATACGAAATTTTTTATTTAGAGAAAGCTTTATTATTAAGATCATGTACTTCAGGCATGATTATTGCATATTTAGCTAGTATTTAAGGAA
This sequence comes from Brachionus sp. 'Tiscar', assembly GCA_006352455.1. Classification (NCBI taxonomy): domain Eukaryota; kingdom Metazoa; phylum Rotifera; class Eurotatoria; order Ploima; family Brachionidae; genus Brachionus; species Brachionus sp. 'Tiscar'. Next base: position 4,861 of record VANL01000549.1, on the reverse strand, counting down.
TTTTTTAGACTTGATCAGAGCCAAAACAATTTTAAATAAACTCAAATAAGCCTATTTAGATTTAGACACATTATTGGATGCTAGAAAGCTCATCTTCGGTCTTTCCCAAGAAATTTTGGAAATCTGTAAGTGATATTTTGCACTATGCTTAAAATAGGCATTAACTTTTTGAGCTTAGGAGCCTACATCCTGCGGTGGTAAAGCTGTAATAAGATAAAAATGGTGAAAGAAAACTGGTCAAACAAAGAACCGTGTACAAACGATGCGGGCAGCACTGCGCCCGGTTCAACTGCTCCGCCTGTGGGGGTAGGCTCCGAACCAAAAGTGAACTCGAGTGCCCAAACGAACTCAAAGACCCAGCAAAATTCCCAAAGCAAAGCAAATCCGTGGGGCGATTACATAAGCAAGCAAAATTTTATCGATATGCATTTTTGTTAGTTTACAATAATTAAACAATTTATTATTTAAAAATTTTTATTTAATTTTATCATAGAATAAACAATAAACAAATTTTTTACTTCTTGATTTTAAAATGGATGATCTTGGGGCTTTTACTGTGAGCTAAAAATTTGCTCAACAATAAAAACAAAATAAAACCAAAAAGAGTAACAACTAAATCTTGTTGAAACTCTAACTTACTCTTTTTTTTTTTAATTTTGAAGAGTCTTAATCTTTATTGAATTACCTTTAAGATGGATAAACACAGAAATTTAATCTCTTAAGAAATTTGCAACACAAAAAGTTCGACTTGTTTATAAAATTTCTAACTAGAACAACCAAAAATTGTCAATTTTAATATGTACTTTTTTTTTTTAAATTTTTGCCAGGATTACTTTATCTTTAATATTAAGTGAGAGAGAAAGAGAGAGAGAAAGAAAAAAACAAAAAATTTATCTTTTCTAAACCTCCACATTTTATTATCTAGTTGTAGTTATAAAACTCCTACGTTTAGCTATTACTTAACGTATAAATATATCCAAAAGAACTCATATTTAGTTCGAAAATTAGATTTTTTTTCATATTTACCATTTGACATTTTGGCAAAACAAGGCGAAAATTTGTCAACAAACACTCCCACGTTTTTAAATGTCTCAAAAAAATTATTTGGCAATTTTAATATAATTAAATAAACTTTATATAATTTTTTTTTTTTTGGGCAACTGTTTATGAGTCATTAGCTGTGCGTAGGGACTACATTAAGTGAATCATTTGAAGCTATAGGCAAGAGTGAGTGTGCTCTAAAAGCAGGAGGGTGCATTTTTTTTATAATTTTTTTCACAATTTTTCAAAGGTAAGCTACGAATTGAATCTACTAACAAATGATTCATTCTCATAAATTTTATTGAGAATATTTTTAAATTTCATGGGTATATAAGAAAAGAATTTTATTTTAAAAAATATTTAATAATTTAGCGCGGGAACAGTTCCGTTTAAATTTTGCCACAATGTTAATTGTCTATGTTAAGATAAGATAAAAATTACGGTACTTTTTTTTTTCATTTAAATATTTTTTATTTTTATTGAGTTTGTCAAGAACAATTTAAATTACAAGTTAAATATCAGATAGGTTTTCTATTTAGTTGAAGTTTCAGAGCTTAATTTTAAATTTAAATTTTTTTTTTTATTACCTTAATTTAATGTCGCATGTTAAATTATTTCAAAAATAAAAAAAAGCAAAATAGACAACTTAAATTAATTTCAAAATTTTAATTTTTTTCTTCAAAATCTCTTTTTTCATTTGCTTCAAACTCAAAAAATAAATATTTAACTTTTTTTTTTTTTTTGTTCTGAAAACAAGAAAACAAAATTTATTTTTTCTGTATGAAGATTAAAATTGGCCTATTACATGATACAAATGCCTCCAAATTTTCATCTATTCGCCAATAGCAGCACAGACCCACAACAAACAAACGCAGATAGCACAAACAACATTACTAATACAGCATCATCGATTAATAATCCGATATATCTTATAAATTCGGAGGAAAGCTTGGACGATCTGTTTTCACTCGACTACAACATGTCGGACTCTAACTCATACGGCCAAGGCTTTGACGACTTCAGCGGGCAGCTAGCGCTGCAGAGCTACAACCCGGTGCCTCAAGGATACCAGGCGCCGGCGGCAGCCGCCGTAGCCGAGATAAAAAGCGAGCCCGGCTACAGCGAGGACACGCAGTCCTCGTTTAACCTGGTCGGCGAGTCTTCACGGCCCGTAACCGAAAAAGTGGTGAACAAAAAAAATGGCAAGGAGCAAATATATGTTAAATGGGGCCCGATTAAGGTGCGGCCTCGGCAGCGGCCAGCGCCCACTCTCGCCTCCGGACGAAAGTCAAAGAACACGGTGCTGTCGCCCGAGGACGAGCGCAAGCGCGAGGAAAGGCGCAAACGGAACCGCGAGGCCGCTGAAAAATGCAAACAAAATAGGGAAAGTGTTGTTAAAAATTTAGAGAAAGACTACGAAAATTTGGTTAATGAGCAAAAAAATTTGTTAAATGAACAAGACAATTTGTTAAAGGAAAAAAATAGGCTATTGCAGCTATTGAATGAAGAACAAACAACGAGTGTAAATTCTGTATATAGTCAAGACTACGGCAATACATACCAATCGTATGCATTTTCCAATGTTAACCAGTATCCGGCCTATACGTATCAAATAAACCAAAATCAATCGTCATACTACATGAATCCTCAGCAGTCGGGCATTGCCCAATCAAGCCAATCAGCCATGCAGAATTACAATCACCAAATGCAGCCGACTTCGTACAATTTCAATCCGAACCAATGGAATCAATGAACAATCAATGTATCTAGTTATGTAGTTTTGACTGAAAATTTTCTTTAAGAAAAAAAAATTGTACATCTAATACTCAAAAATTTTTTGTTTTCAAAAGTCATTAAATTTAAATTTTTTTTCCGATTTAATTTTTAGTATATTTTGCGCTAATTAATAAATTTTTAGAAAATAGAGAAAAAAATTTTATTTTTCAAATTTTAAAATTTTTATGTTTAGCTCAAGTACGCAAATATTTGACTGTTTTAAATTAAATGTTTTTAAACAATGCAATTTTGTTTGTACTTATTTAAAAGTGTAATTAGACTTAAATTATCGCTTAGTACGTATCACCTATTTATGTTTTAATTCTCTATATAGCAAACATAAAAACTATGCTTAAGCTAAACTATGTCAAATATTTGCATAGATAATTTTTTCTAAAAGCAATCAAATAAAATTCTGCTAGTTATAAAATGCTTGCGTAAAAGGCCTTTTATTCATTCATATTAAATAGCAGGGTTTTTTGGATAATTAATTGGGACCATTATTAGGTTAGCTAAATTTTATTTAAGTGCTCTGAGAATCTGGGAATTATTTATCTTTGGTGACATTAGACAAACATTACATCACGTTTTTACCTATTTTGAATTATTAAGCAGCAAAATCGTATCTTTTCTAATGAATTTTTTTATTTCTCATTTATTTATGTTTTGAATTATGCTGGAAAGAAAAATTTATCTTTTTTTTTTTTAAACTATCTTGGCCAAATAGAAAATACATTAGTCTTGATTGATGTTATTTAAAATAAAATGACTTTAAATTAAATTTGCTTTTTGATTCCACATATCTCGAGTCAAACTAAAAACTAATCTTTCTCTAAATTTACTTTAGATATTTTCCCCGCAATGAAATTGCATAATTTATTTTGATTGAAAATTTCAATATCAACTTTTTTTTTATTGTTTTATAGCTTTTTTTATTGCTTTTTTTTAAAGTATATTTGATTAAAATAAAAATAATCTAGCTTACTTTAAAAAAAAAGCCTTCTATTTTTCTAGTAAGTTGCGCAATTTTTTTTTAGCAAAGACATTATCTGGATGACTTCATTAAAATTAAAATTTTTTTTAAAAATAATTTATTTGTCTGATTGAATGATGCACTATCAGATATTTATTTAAATGTGGAAATTTTTTTAAATTAACTTGATTTATTGCTATAAGAAAAATTATTTTCTAAATATTTAGTTTTTATAAAATTTTGAACTATTATACATCTCAGATTTATAAAAAAATTAATAATTAAAAAAAAAGTTCAGAAAAGATCAATTTAACTTTATTTTAAGTTGAATGAATTATTTCATTTTTCATTTACCCATTTCTTTGCTTAATCAATTCATCAAGGAATTAAAAAAAAAGTACTAAATTTAGCGTCGGTTAAAAGAAACCAGATTTTATTAACACAACAAAAAATGCTTAATTTTGATTTTTCAAATAAAAAACCAAAAGAAATTCAAAAGAGTTCATATTTAAGTTTTTTAAAATTATGTATGCGAAATTTTATATCTGGATTATTAAATTGGAATTTACAAAATCGATTTGATAAAGAATTAAAATTTTGATCAAATTCGTAATTTTTAAAATAAGTTTAAGTTTAATTAAAAAAGGAAAATTATAAAAAAATTGTCAAAAAAATATTGAATTGAATTAATTGAAGTAAATATTCGCAAATATTTATTTACAAAGAAAAAAAATTGGTTAAAAAATAGTTAAAAAACTTTTACAAAAATATTGCGATTAAAACAACTTTATTAGGAATTGTTAACGCAAACGACATTCGGAACAACACCAAGCGCTTTCGTTGTACTATTAGTCTTCGCATAACTTTAAATAAAATATTAAAATAAATTATCATGTTTTTTATTTATCTTTTTTGTTTAAAATATGAATATTTTATAATTATAATTTTATTCAAAATAAAAAAAAACACATCAAAAAGTTACAGTTAAAATTAGATAAAATAAAAAAAAAAATTTTTTTTTAAAAATATATTATTTATTAGTATTTAGTACAAATTTGTACAAATCGAAGC
>VANL01000548.1:0-30001 GCA_006352455.1 Brachionus sp. 'Tiscar' | reverse complement strand
AGTTTCAAAGCCACAATGGGCATTATCATAGCTCCAATTAAGAAAATCCAAAACATGTTTTAATGAACCAAATTTTAATCTCAATGCTAAATAAATAAACATATTTCTATTAAAATTTTCGTGTGTTGAATAAGAACTTGTGAAGCTAAATATAAATATTTATAAATAGATTTTAGACAAAGCTAAATTTAATAGAAATCATTGGTTTTTTGAAATTTGGTACAAAAAAAAACATAATAATAAAACAATTTATTGATAAGAATATTATTAGAAGACAAAAACTATTGATGCAACTTTGAATGCTGAACTGTGCTTCAAAACAAATTTTACGATAAAAAAGCCTTTAATTTTAAAAAGCTTAAAGGCTTTTTACCGTAAAATTTGTTTTTAATAAGCTCTAGTATTGCAGCACTGTGTAGCATTCAAAGTTGCATCAATAGTTTTTGTCATCCAACAATGTGCAAAATAAATTACAGTTAAATAGAATTGTCAAAAGTCAAAGTCAAGTCTTGACTGTCTAACAGTTTCTTAAGCTTGAAATATGTCTATTATAGTGTTCATATATTTTTTTTAAAGAGCAAGGAATGAATAGTGTATTCGGAAAACATATAGAATTTTTATTGAATTTGCCTCTGTGCCTAGAAATTTTTGCGTTTTGTTCCTGATCTTTTGTACTAAATTTCCCCAAACCGAATTCATATTGAAAATTTAGAGTTTTAATTCAATTTATTACTTTTTTAAATTTAGATAATAAAATATTGAATGTTGAGCCAAATTTTAATTAAATGAAGGCTTTTAACTTTTACTGATTTGTGGTCAAAAGCTTTTTTGATTTTTTGTTCTCAGATTTATTTAGAATTTTTTTCAATATTATTTTAGTAACTAAATTTGTAAAATGAAGATTTAGATAAAATAAATTTTTTTTTCAATTTTTAAAATTTTCCACCTTAATAATTGTTTTTTTTTTAAATTATTTATTTATTATTTTATTTAAGTACAACAATAAAAATTTATATTTTTCTAGATATCAATTGATTAAACCAATTCAAATTAAAACAAATCCTGTATCAATCTCAACAGAATTCAATAACTAGTTAACAACTTCAGTCGAACATATAACTCAAAAGCCAGTAACTTCAGCTCTTTTCTTGTTTTTGATATAAGCATTAATTAAAATTTTTGCGCATATATATTGTTTTTACAAAGATTATTATTAATAGACCACATTTTCAGGATCAGCCTACTGGTATGATCATTATCTATTGTCATGGCATCTTGAGAAATAGGCGGATGGCGTGTAGGAAATGTAACTTTGCTAAAAAATGATAATAATTATAAAAAGTATATTTTTATGCGTCTTTAAAAATTCAATAAATGATTCATAGCCAAAATTGAAATTTTCACCAATAATGCTCTTTATCTCCTAATTTAAAATTTTAAAATGTCTTTATTTTGAATTTACTAACTAGAAATTTTTTTTTAAAGAGAGCTTATTATTTTTGAAAACTAGATAAAATTTAACTTTTAAATTTTTATCTTTAAATTAAAAATTGGCTAATCCAGTTAATAATATTTGTAATTATATCTAATGTTTCCAGAAGATTAGTTGAGCATGATCTTTTTAGAAGAAAGCTGTGTTGTGCTTCATTTATAAAATTATATTTATTAGAATTTTTTAATTAAAAAAAGGTTAAATTGGAAAAAATTTATCTAATTAGATTTTGCTTTTCCACAGCAGATCATTTAATTATCACCTAAAAAAATTAAGTTCTAATTTAATTTTAGCGCTTTCATTATATAGATTTCTGCCAAGTACCTCTTGGTCAATTAAGAAAGATTTTGCAGTGAATCAAGATGCAATTATGCCAAATCGAAAACCAGCAACTAATGGAAATGCGATGAACAAAATTCAACCTAACCAGGCTTCTCGAACAATTCCAGCAATACTTAATTAAAATAAAATTTTTAAAAAAAATATATAGAATAATTTTTTGGCCGAATAAAAATTAGCTGTAAAAAAAATTGAAAATAAATACTTCTCATATTATTACAGTTTTTAAATGCTCAAATTTTTTAATTAGATCAATAAAATATTTAAATAAAATTGTAAAAGCTTCAAATTTCTAAATTTAAGTTGCTAAGAAAGATAGATTTTACAACAAAATTATTAAAATATTTAATTTAATTAAAGCTGATACAAAGCAATCGACCAAATATGAATTTTGAGTCTAATTACGACACTATAAATCGTTCATTTTTGATAGCTCAGAATTCGGACAAAATAAATAAATACCTTAGTGAAAATTTGTGTGTGGACCAAAAATGTTTTGAGACCGATTTTTTACCCCAAATTTTAAAGGATACTAATTTATTTGAAGAAGAATTCGAAAATGGTGAATCAAAAACAAAAGAAACAATTCACCAACCAAAAAACCGATATCCACTAGAAATTAGTTGGTCCTTTTGGTTCTATAAGAATAGCCGTAACAACAACTGGAGTGAAAACCTGATACATTTGACTAATGTTGATAGTATAGAAGATTTCTGGTCAGTTTATTCTAATTTGAAACCAGTGGGATATCTATCAGATGGGTGTGATTATGCTTTTTTTAAAAAGGGGATAAAGCCTATGTGGGAAGATAGCAATAATTTAAATGGAGAAAGATGGATATTGACCATACAAAAAAAAACAGATGTAAATTTTTTAAATTCGTTGTGGCTAAATGCACTGCTTTCCTTGATTGGCTCTCATTACGATGATGAAATTAAATTTATAAATGGAATTGTCTTAAGCATCAGATTTAAATGTAATAAGCTTGCCTTGTGGACTAACTGTCAAGAAGATCGAATAATTCAAAATAAAATTTTGAAACGATTTAGAAAAGAAATTAATTTAAAAGAGAATGAATATTTGATTGAGATACATAAAATATGTTGAAAAATTTTTAACAGATTAATATTTTAAAATAAAAACCAATTTTAATATTTTAATAGAATTGTTTTAAAATTTGTTTAAGTTTAAATATTCGATTAAAAATAACCGAAGGTAAAAAGTTGCTTGAAAAATTAACATTTTCTTATAGCCAGCTGCCAACTTTAAACAATTTTTTTTTAAGTCAAGTTAGAAAAGAAATTTATTAATTAAGATTAGAATTGGATTCAAATTTTAATAAATAACAAATCAGTAAAATTTAAATCATTTGTTTCTCAAAATTTTTGTTTATCTAAATGAAATTTGGCCTCTATCATCTTTCACGAAAGACCATTCAATTAGATTGAAATATAGTAGATATCAGAAAATAAAATGAATAGATAATTTTAAATTTTTTCAAAAATAATGCTCTTTTTAAAAAATAAAAGTTTTTGTTTTGGAAAATTATTTTTTAAATCTCCGCAAGTAACTTGTCCTTATTTTTGACTGCTCGTTTTTGCCTGACCGGTAAAATCGAAAAAAATTTTAAAAAATGTCTATTTTTTTACATCTAGTCCAATGATCCATATCATATAAAATATTTTAAAAAAAAAACGCTGGCACATAAAGCTTGAGATAGCAGCCAAATAAGCTAAAATAGTTTATTTTTTAAAATTTTCAAAAAGTTCATGTCGCCGAAAGTCGGCGAATAGCAACCTAAAGCGACCATGTAAAAAATTAAGCTAAACTTTGTTCATAGAAAACTTTATTTTATTACACAGTCGTTAGATGGTTTTGCTTGCTAAATACTCTTCAAAATTTAGCAAAATTCCTCAAATTTTTTTGGTCAGGCAAAAAGGAGCTGTCAAAAAAAAGGACTTGCGGAGACCTAAAATAATTTCCCAAAACAAAAACTTTTATTTTTTCAAAAAGAGCATTTTTGAAATTTCATTTTGATAAACAAAAATTTTGAGAAACAAATGATTTAAATTTTACTGATTTATTATTTATTAAAATTTGAATCCAATTCTAATCTTAATTAATAAATTTCTTTTCTAACTTGACTTAAAAAAATTCCTGGTTTAAAGTTACTACGTGATTGACATATTTAATGCTTTTCAATGTAGACAAATGCACCTGAATTTCTCGACTCACATAAAAATCCAGACTAACAAAGCAACCATTGTTCTCGGGGAGTTGAGACGAACATTCAGATACTGGACCATCGAAACTTTTAAGACACTATATTGCGCATATGTTAAATCCCATTAGCTGTCTGGACAACCTCTAGCAAGAAAGATTTAAATGCTCTTGAGAAGGTTGATAGAAGAGCCATAAAATTTTTACTCTTGCTCCATGTAATTCACTGTTCTAAACTGGACCTGCCCAGGAAATGAGAAAGCAAATGGCAAGAATCTCGGGTCAATCTTCAACCAACTGCTTATAAAGAACCAATTTAAAACAGTCAATCAATTAAAAAATAGAAACGATTTGTTCAGGTAAAGTCTAAAGATGTGTACAATGTCCAAAACTGAGTAAAGTAACTAATTTCCTGGATTTTCTCTATTAATAGATAATTATTAATATCTATGTAAATGTAACAGAGTTGATCAAAAGTCAAAGTCATGAAATCAAAGTCAAGTCAGGGCTTAAGTTGACTTGAGTGGACTAAAGTCAAAGTCAGACTTTGACTTCGACTTTTTACGATTCTTACTTTAAAGTTTGACTTTTGACCAACTCTGATATGTAATCAAAATTTTTATGCATCAAATTACGATAGATGTCTTCGCAAGCCTGCATATTATTGTTATTATTATGATATAGTTGATGTCATTCTCATAAAAAAACCAACTTTCTTGGAACTTTGATTTGAATATCTCTTATGCAGACACGACCAAGTGATGATGTAACAATTCATAAAAAAAAATCTGATAGAAAATAGAAATAGACTATAGAAATATTTTCTATAAAAAATATTCTACGAAAAATGAATTATATTTTTTTTTTGTTTTTTTTAATATCGCCTTTAAGGCGTTCATTGAAATAACTAATATTAATAATAATAATGTAAAAAAAAATTTATATGAATTGAAAGTTCAACGACCAAGTAGATAAGCAACTTCCTGTCAAATTGGCATTCGAACTTAATTTCACTAAAACCATAATTTCAATTAAATGAACTGTGTCTATTACATATTTGATTCTCTTAAAATAAATACTGAATTTTCTTTAAATTTGTCCTCCCAAAAGACCATTAATTTGGATTTAAATAAAGATTTTACGTCGGAATAATTTTTCATCAAAATCAAAATAATTTTTTAATTTATTTTCACTCTATATAAATGCTAATTTTTAATTGATTTTATATTTCCTTTTTTTTAAATTGCTAATTATTCCTTAAGAAATAAAGAGCTAAACTTTCTTGTTTTAGGTAAGAATAAACTGTGCAAATTCTATTCGTTTATTACTTTTAATAACTTCAATTTCTAGGAAATCTTGGAGCACAAATTTGAAAAATTGTGTCATGACTACATATGACTTGACAACAGATAAAACACTAAGACTAGATAAAGTTGTTTGATTTGGTTCTAAATAAAATCTAAAATAGGATTTTAGGAGAATGTATGTCAGATTGCTCTCTTCGTGCAAAAATTAGTAAATTAACTTCGAAAGTAATTATAATATGTTATTTTTATTTCGTTTTAAAAATAGGTGTAATAAGTTATACAAATATCAAATATTTTATTCATCGAATAAAAATTAAAGCAACTGGTTGGAATACTAGTGCCTTTTTGGCCTTTATTGATTTTAGAAAGCTTCTACTTTAATCAATAACTATACTTAAGCAAAAAATGTAAATATTCATCTAAAGCCAATTTTTTTTAATTTTTTAGATGTAAATTTAAGAAAATAATTTAAAATTTAGATATTAATCATTTGTTTTTATCAGTCTAAATACCGATATTATCATAAAGTTAAATTTTAAATTAAGTTCAAATGCAGATGAATTACGCAAGAAAATTTACAAATTTAAAAGCATAATTTTTTTAAGTTTTAAAGATTTTATAATTTAATTTATTTTAAAACTAATTAAGCTTCAAAAATTATGATATTTTAAATTATTGTTTTTGCTTTTTGAGTAATAAGAATAATTAGGTAAACAAAACAGTACATTTTTCAGATTAATTGTTCATGTAGTCGTTACTTTTGATAATTTTGAATCTGATGCCAAAGAAAAGAATAAAAATACTAAAAAATCTCAAATTAAATTTATATTATCAAATAAAATGCAAAATTTCTGAAAATTTTGCATTTATTTAGAAAAAAAATGTTAATGTGATGTGGATTTTAGAAAAAAACTTGGAACGACAAAATAAAAGCTAATACAACTTTAAAACTAGTTTTATTAACTAAACTAATTTTTAATTTTTAGTTAAATTTTGGTATTATTTTTCTTTTATTTTTGAAGAGAATTTTATAGTCAAATTAGATTAAATTAGTTTTTTGGTCTTTAGTTTTTGAAAAGAATATTTGGAAAATCAATTTAAAAAATGTAACAAAAAGATAAAAAAGATAAATATTTAAAATTTCTTTAAAAAACATTATTATTTACAAAGATAAAATATTAATAATCAAGCATGGCATATTTTCAATTCAATTTGATGGGTCAAAAATTGAGTCTTTCTTGCATTCTGTGTAGTTGTATCTTGTTAATTGCACTTTAAAATATTGTAAGAATAAAGTAAAGTTTATTATTTGTTAAGTTTCTAGCTAAACTCAATAGAAGAATAGCATACTGATAAAAAAATGTACACAAAAAGAATGAGCGCGAAATATTGCAAATCATTTTAAGTCAATAAATTGTTAAAAAATTCAATTTAATATAAAAAAAAAACGATCCAAAATATTTTTAAAAATTTCTGGTTAAGTAGCAAAAAATTTAATAAATAATATTTAGAGGTAACTAGACTTAATTCAGGCGTACCATGAATTATTCCAAAATTTTCTATAAATTTTCATTTCAATTATAATAATTTAAGATTGGCTTCTAGAGTCCTCAGAAAAGCGATAAACATAGATAAAAAAGATAAGGACAAATAAAGTATCATTTGATTTAATTCAAAATTTTTCAAATTTCAAAATAAAAAGAAATCAATGAAAAAAAAAGTTTTTTCTAAATTATTTATTTAGGTCTAACAAGGTGAAATAAACTATTTGCATTCATTCTCTTTTCTCTCTTATTTCTCTTGTTGCAAATCCACATGGTTCGAACAAACACAAGATTCTCGCAAAAAAAAAAAAAAATATAAAAATTTATAAGCAATTGCAAATTTGAAAAATTCATTGAAAATTTTTTGTTTCAGAGGAGGGGGGTGAAGGTAATTTGAACACAAATCAGAGTAACCACGTTTTCTTATCAAGCATTCTAAACTTGCATATAGCCGTGCCTTGCACATAGTCCTTAACTAACCCTAGACCTAATGCAAAATTTTTTTTTTTTAGAAATGTCAGATTTGGATATATCTAAGCTTGATTTGGAAGATAGTATCCTGGAAGAGGACGGTGAATGGGAAGTAGTTGGCGCAGCGACAAATAACAAAACAAAAAAGCAAAGTTCGAAGCCGCGCAGGCGCCGAAAACCTTCGCGGAGCAGCATGCCAACAGATTCAGCTTTGCCGACCCCGCCTACCACTCCCAAGGCACCAGCGCCCAAGCTCAAACCCGAAAGTCCAAAGCCTATAATCACAACTCCAGCAGTCAACCCTTGGGCTAAGCTACCTCAAGTCGAACCAGTATGCATTAATTCTGAGCCAGCTAAAAATACCTTCAAAAGTTCTCAATCATCTCAGGCAATTGCTTCCAACTTGGACAATTCGGACTGGCCATCTCTTACATCCGACATTGAGCTAAATCAATCGCAAATACCACAAAGCAAATCTCTCAATTTCAGAGAGGAAACTTCCGTTTCGAGCAGACAAAAAAAATGGAAGCCTCTTATAGTAGATCCACCGAAGCGAGAGCGCAAGTCTTATTCAAAACGAGGCGATCAGGACTCGAGCAAATCTAAGCCGCGTACAAAAAGTCTCGAAAGACAAAAAAAGACAGCCAGTAAGCCTCAAAATTTGTCTAAAACTCTTCCAGTGACCAAATCAAAAAAAAGATCCAAGTCTCAAAATCAGCCTGAATATAAAGAATACTTGTACGGCAACAAGGATTCGATAGTAGTAGAAGAATACCCGATTATACTCTCGGCAGATCCGACTTCCAATTCTCTTTACTGTACGACCATAGCCCAGCCCGTTTTTGTTCCAGAGGATCCATCCATTTATCCATATTACTATCCATACTATCCATATGCGGACATGGCCAACTTAGATTTTTTAATACGTCAACAAATAGAGTACTATTTCAGCGAGGTTAATCTGGAAAACGATGCCTATTTGCGCTCTAAAATGGATTCACTTGGCTTTATTGATCTTTCTCTTATCTCAGGCTTTAAACGAGTAAAAAATTTGACTTTAGACGAACAACTAATCAGGGATTCGGTGAAAAAATCCGAAAAATTAGAGCTTAAACATGATTCCCAAACGGGAAAGTATTTTTTAAGAACCCGTTTGGATCCTCTGAAATGGGTCGGTGATGAGACATGTGAAACAGAGCAAAAAAACAACAAAACACAGCCTATTGACATAAAAAAAACACCGGCGCCTTTTTTTCCGCGATTATTGTCGAGTAGTGCGCCCGAGCGCGATCCAATTCAATGGATTCAGGTTAAGTCCAAACGAGAGAAACTCGAGGTTAGAAAAAAAGAAAAAGAAACCGAAGTAGATGACCGATTTCAGTTTGACGAGGAAATCGCACCCGGAGTTCAGTCCGAATCGGACTTTTCTGACAGCGAAGACGATGAGCAGCCAGATTTTGAGAGCGGCGATGAAATGGACGATCACACTATTCAAAAACTGCTTATTATAACACAAACACCGCCGGCTAATAGAAAAACAGTGCAACATGATCGCACAGGAGTGCATGTACCACGCGCCAAAATGACAGCTGATCTCGCCCAGGAGATAAACGACGGTCTCTTCTACTACGAAAAAGACTTGGCCTTTTCCAAACAAGATGAAGTGGGCAAACAGGTCGATTTGGTGTCCAGAGAAGAGTTCGAAAAAATAAAGAATAATGATGCTGATGATGATCAGTCGAGTTTTATGGTCGGCTCTTTGCCAAACGAGTCCGTGTCGCTAAAGCAGCTAATGGGACACGTTAGCTCGATCAAGAGCGGAAAGGACTTGCAGTATCATGCGAGAGCTAGTGAAAATTTGAAAAAATCAAAAAGAGCTAAAAGATATGCGGGAAATGTTACGGGACGTAAGTCAAGATTTTATCCGGTGGTGAAGGATGCACGACCTGCTGAGCCAGGAACGCCACACAAACGCAAAACTCGACATAGCAGAAATCCTCCGCTTGAAATGCATGTCGGATGGGTGCTCGATGAAACAGTCAAGACTGATGAGAGAACACGCGAGCGAAAAACTTCCTACAATGCTCGATCGAGACACAACTCGAGCAATTACATGATGAATGATGATGTCTCATTGAGTACTAGTTATACTCAATCACAGGATTTGATACCGTTTCACCATCCATCGTTTACATTGTTGAAACAAAACGGATTTACGCAGCAATTATATGGAAAGTTTAGAAAGCGGTGTCTAGTTGAGAGGAAAAAATACGGCACTGGCAAATCACAGGAAATGAATACTTTGTTCAGGTTTTGGTCGTTTTTTCTCAGAGATAACTTCAATAGAAAAATGTATGATGAATTTAGACAAATTGCCACTGATGATGCCAAGGCTGGCTATAGGTAAGAATAAAAAATTTTATTTCTGAAAAAAAAAAAGTTTGGTTAATTTTGAAATTAAAAATTTATGTTTTTTTTTTTCCATTTAATTACAAAACATGGTTTTGTGAGTAAAAAACAAGTTGAAAGTAAAAAAAATCTCGTTCGTAGTGATAATAAGAGTGTAATCGTGTTAATTAGCTAAGCAAAAAATAAATATAAATATTCTAAAAGATATCATTTAGATTCAATTAAAAAAATATTTTTAAAATTAAATGGTTCAAAATTATTATTATGATTAGATAAAGTATTCGAATTTGTTTTAATTTAATAAAAGTTAAAATTAAAGTTTTTTTAAGGTCTCCTTAGATTTATCTTGTGAAAATTTTCATTAAAATTAAAACCCTAATTTAAGGCAAATTGAAGTTTCTGATCAAAATTTATATTTTTAAAAAATTTAATCATGTGTAGCAAACAGAAAATTTTTGCAGAAATCTGCAGCTATAAAATACAAAGTTTAACATTGAATGTGTGTTTCTGCAAAAAAATTAAAATTCTAACTTAAAAACATTTTTTTAATAAAAAATTTTGGGCATGATCATTTAAATTTTATCATTAACTTCAATTTGCCTTAAATTAGGATTTTTTATATATAATAAATAAGTAAATAATTAAAGCAGAAGCATATTTTCAAAATAATGTTAAATTTAACTTTAATACGTCTGCAAACTTTTGCAAAAATCTTATGTAGAATTATGCACCATACCTGAATATGATTTAACATCTTTTGCTTTACCAAAAAAAATGTCGAATTTTATTTTTACTTAAAAATTTACCCAAGAAATCAATATGGTCATTATTATTTTTATTATTAAAAGTTTATTTAATTAAAAAGAAGATGACAGAGTGTTGAAAAAAAATGATTTTTGACTCACTGTGATGCAGAAATTATGTTAAGTTAAGAATTTAAAATTTTAAACAGCTTTTCGAAGACAAATTTTTATTATATTGAGTCTGTTCATTTTTTTTTCAATTCGCAATAAAATAAAATAAATTTCTTGGGATTTTTTGTTCAGAATTTTGTGCCAAAATAAATGCCTTATTTATAAATACTAAATACTCTGTATAAAAAATAATGGTAAAAAAATCATTTGCAAATAAGATAGAAATTGGTAAATTTTAACCAATTTTTTTTCTTTTTGCCTATGAGGGTTGAATTAATAAATAATAATAATAATTTTGAGTCTGAAATACTCGTCAAGTTAATGAATATTGATCTCTCAATTAGCATTCAGATTTGAATTAAAAAAAGTCATGTGACTTCAAATCAGAGACATGAGAACACTCTTAAAATAATTTTTTCAAAATCAAAATTTAAATTTTTATAAAATAAAATATACAAGATTTAAAATAAAGCATTTTTATAATTATTTTAGACTTTAAAATATACTGACTTATTATCAATGAAAGCCATTAATCAAAAATCACAATATGCTTAAGCACGTTTATTTATTTCTCTAAAATATTCAGGATTAAATTTTAAAAAAAATTTCACTTTCACAATTGTTTAATAGTATTAATGTATTTTAATAAATATTTTAACTAGAAGTATTAAAATAAAATCTATTAGTAATAACTGAAGCATGAAATATCATGCATAGATGAGACCCTGTAGCGGTTTCAAAATAGTTGTTGAGATTCAATTTTTGATAAAATTTTTAAAAGGCTTTAAATTGTAGTTTCCGTCCTTTCAGGGTTTATGTAGAAAAAAATTCTAGAAGAAAAAAAAGCTTTTAAAATAAAAAAGTTTCCAAAAAATTCATTAAATTTTTTTTAAAATGAAAAATTTTAATAATTTTTGGGTATTGTGAATTTTAGAAACAAAAAGAACAAAAATTCTTCCTTTTTTGATAAATCAAAATTTACTAAAATAAAATATATTAAAAAAATACTGCAAAATAGGGCAACATACTTTGTTGCATCTCTTTTACCTAAGATTATTTTTCTGATGTAAATAAAAGACAAAAAAAACATCAATAAGATTTAAATTGATTATTGATTTTTTTTTAAACTAAAAAAAACAAAAAAAAGTTTTTATTTATCAAGTAAAAAATATGCAACAAAGTATGTTGCACTATTTTGCAGTATTTTTTTAATGTATTTTATTTAAGTAAATTTTGATTTATCAAAAAAGGAAGAATTTTTGTTCTTTTTGTTTCTAAAATTTACAATACCTAATTTTTGCTTAAAATGTGTTTTTTTTTTAAATATTTTGATGCTAAAATCTATTTAGCTCTGATAAAATGAAAATCAAAATAATCAAAAATAACTAAATGCTATCGACTTAAAAAAAATAATTTTTATAAAATTAGTTCAATTTTTATTTTAAACTATAGTTAATTTTTTTAGAAAAATTTTTTCTTATTTTATTAATATTTACTTACAAAGACTTATAATTTTTGACTAATTGCTCATTAAAAATAAATGCATTTACTAAATTTTCTTCTTCGAAACCACCATATCTAACATACTGATGAACATAAGCCTTAGACATAAACATATTCCAAGCTTTTTCAATAAGACTGTCAATCTTAAATGCAGGCATTTGACTATTACTTAGCATTGATAGACTTTTTTCATATCTATTAAATGGTCTTGAATGCTGCCATAATTTAACAGGTTCGGCCAAAATTCCAAATGCCTTAGTCCTTAAATGTTTGTTTAAAAAATCAGCATCAAAAAAGCCATTCATCAAATCTGAATGCTCATACTCGGAATCATTTATTCCTCTAGCAAACAATGACAAACAAATTGTCTTATTAAAGCTTTTTTCTGACCCCCATTTTAGGCCTTCATCCATGAAACCACCAGTGTAAAGAAGTTGTCGTGAATTTTTGTACAACGAATTCCATTTAAATGTACTAAATTCAATGGATTGAGCACTCATCATAGGCACATTGTTCAAACTAAGCAATTTATAGTCCGGATGTGGACACAATTCGCCAATTACTTCATTTAAATAATTTTTTTGTAAATTACTGTTTGAACAAGGTTGCAAAATTGAAGCTAACTTGTGACCTATTACCATGTTCAAATCATCAAAAGTTATTTCTTTATTAGGATTAATTGAATTTATGCGCTTGCTTATTTGATGTAAAGTATCGTTCTCTAGTAAGATTAGACCATCACTCATTTCATGTAGTTTGTTGAGTGTGAGCAAAAAATTATAATTTTGCAAGGTTACTTCTCCTGTTGAAAATGGCCACACACATGTATTAACCAGAGTTGTTCTTGGATATGAATCTCTCAAAAATTCTGTATAAAATGAACCTACACCACTTCCAGTACCTCCAGCCATACTCATACAAACTAGAAATGAACTTAATCTGTCACATCTTTCACTTTCTTTGCGAATAATATCTTCGATTACATTGATTGATTTTGGCGCATTTACACAATAGCCATATGACCAATTGTTACCACTACCTTTTTTTTGTGTATAAGAATTATCAGCTCTGAATAAAAAGCGCTGATTTTTGTCCAAAATTTTATTGACTACTTTACTCTCCATGTCAATTAATACACTACGAGCATAAGTTTTGCCAGCTTCGCTTTGGCTAAAAAAACGTTCCATGCATTCTTGTGAATAGTCCAGATTTAATTTGGTAAAATAGTTTAGGTTTATTTGGTTTTTATTGGGCTTATGGTCCAAACAGTCCGAGGCTAATGTATCAAAAAATTTTTCTCCAATTTGATTGCCACATTGGCCAATTTGAACTGTAATTATAGACATTTTTGTTCGCACTTAAAAATTCATTTTTAACCACGCTTTTTTTTTCTATTTGAAAAATTAAATATTATAATGAAGTTAATTTTGAATTTTTCAGATATGGTTTAGAGTGTTTGTTCAGATTTTACAGCTATGGTTTGGAGAAAAAATTCCGAACCGACTTGTACAAAGACTTCGAAGAAGAAACTCTAAAAGACTTTGACAACAATCAATTGTATGGCTTGGAAAAATTTTGGGCCTTCTTGAAGTATTCGCGCAAACAGCCGGACATATCACCTCGCCTAAGCGAGATTCTCAAAAAATATAAACGACTAGAAGACTTTCGAGTGGTTGATGTAAATTTTAATTTTTTGTGTTTTTTTTTTTTTGTTTTAAATAGACTAATTATTTTATTTAGGAATGTGAGAAAGGCATGACCTCATCGCTGGCTCAAGGAAAGTTTCAGGTTGTTGGGCCCACTTTTCATCATTAAAACAGATTCCTTTTAACAAGGAAGATTTTATGCAAGTCTCAATTAGGGCTATTTAGTTTTTAAAATATTATTTCAGGTGACTTTGTTTGATTGAATTGATTTTATGAAAATGTCATTTAAAAAATGCTAAAAAATTAGTTACTAACCAAAAAAATTTAAAAAAAAGCTAAAAATTTTTTCATAAAAAAAATATTCTCTTCATTTATTATTCATAAAGTTTATTGTTATTTGAAGCTCGATTATTGACTGATATTTAATTGAATCAACCTAGACCTGAATGTAAATAAATTAAGTTGAAAATTTAGTTAAAGAAAATTTTATTAAATTTTTGTTTTTGTTTTTTTTCAGTTATTTGCTCCATTTAACCGTGATTTTTAATGTTTAATTTCTTTATTTTCATTTAAAAGTATCAAAAAAAATTTTGACCTAAATTAATGAAGTATTTACTTAATTTTTATTATTATTTTTTTTTAATTTTTAATAAAAACTTTTAAACTACATGGTTTTTAGTAAATTAGCTCAAGTGGAATGCACGAGTCGCCTCACAATTCGGCTCAATTAAAAACTCTTTTAAAAAAATCAACCATCGATTTAGTCCTATTTGCCGTTCTATTTTCCATTATAAATAAATTTGTGCTAAACTCTTATCTTGCTATTTTACAATTAGTTCAAACTTAGATAAACCAGTTTTATTATGATTAATTGTCGCTTTGACTATAATTAATCTTTTATGGTTCTAGTCATTTACTAAATTTCTTTAAAAAAAAGATCCCAATTGGTTTTCAAATTATTTCTAAGCAATAAGCTTTAAATTTTAACAGTGTATAAAATTTATTTTTAATTTTTGAACATTTTTGATTTATTTAAGAGATAAAAGAGAATGTTTAAAAAATCAATCAAATCTAAATTATCATTTAATTTAACAGAATACAAAATAAAATCATTAAGCTAGAGTATTATCAATTATTGATAAAATTTTCTTCAAATTATAAAAAAATTATTTTAAATCTTGGTTTAATATTTATTTGATATTTAGAAAAAAAGATAAAATAAATTATCTATTTTTATGAATTAAAATAATTTTTTTAATTGCTTTTTATCTTGAATTAATTCTAAGCTGTAAAATGTTAGTCTTAATTGTCAAACCATAAGTAATAGGTTATTTTCTAAATAATACGAAAAAAGTTCTCAACTCTTTCTTGAGTCTATTGTATTGATAAATTTAAAAATTTTATAAATACTGTGAGATTATCTGAAGTCCATCAAAAACAGATAGAAATTTTATGATTTTTTTTGATGAAATTGTAGTGAAATAGATTAGAAAAAAATTTTAAAATTCCTCTTTATTTTGAATTGAATTTGCTTTAAATTTATTTTGGTATATTTTATGTTTTGTTTAAGTCAAAATTTAAAACAACATTTAAGTTAAACAAAATTACTTTTATTATCAAAAATTGATTTATCATATGATATTAAATAAAAAAAAAATATTAAAATTACAAAGCTTTCGAAAAAAATTTTTGTTCTTAAAAATTCAATATTTTAAATATTTAATTTATTTATTCAGCCTAATTTTCTGTAAAATACAATACATTAAAGTACAATTTGGTTATTAGTTCGACCTTTTAAAAGCTCTAAAATCAATTAACTTTTTTTTTAATAGGAAAAAATTGTCGGGACTTTTTACCCCAGAATTTTTTATTTTCAAGTACTTTTAAAAGTCAGAAATAATTTCTTTGAGTTAAATTAATAAATTGAAATTTAAGTCGCCACGTGTGTTGACGTGCATTTTGATGAAAATTTAAATTCATTTCAACAAGTAGATAACTTAAAGTAAAAATCTAGTTACATTCTCATTAGATAAATTTAGATTTTTTAAAAATAGTCTAATTGTACTTTTCGTTTAGTTAGAGCTTTGAGACAATTGAAAAAAAGCGTATATTTTAAATGTCGAATACAAAATAAAAAAGCCTTTTTTGCTTAAGGATGGTTTTGAATTGTAAAAAGTCGAATTAACTTTTATTTGAATTGAAATCTTAGAATTTACGGGTGAATTAGCTTTTTTTTTTAATGAAAAAGTCGTTCTAATTTAAATTTGCCTTTTAGCTAAGTCAGATCGACTAATTCCATTATTTATTGACCTCTTAATTTCTTAAAAAAAGATACATGAACATTTAAAATATTGGACCCTTCAATATTTGGGCGTCTAGTCACCACAGTTTATAAACTAAATTACCCGAGTCCGATAGTAAAAAATAAATTTTTAATTAATTACTATCATAAACAAAACCTTAGAATTTTAAATCGACTAAATAGAAAGTTCTTAAAGTGGTCTGCATAGGTCGACTCTTTTAATAAAAAATTAAAATTAGCCTTTTTATTGAATTTTTAATTCTTTTCTTATTTTGTATAAACAGCAACATAAATTTTCAGAAATATACAAAATTTCTAGGTTATTTTTATAATTTTGTATGTGACTAGAAATAGAAATGTTAGACTCAGATGTGTTCGAAGAGGACTATGAATTTGTGTACCCGAAGCGCACAGCGCCCATTCCGTATTCACAATCGCCTAGTTTGAAGAAATACAGTCTAAGTCTTTATTCACCGATCAATCAATCGCCTAATTTTGACAATGATCCGATAAGCAAGAGCCTAATGCTCGGCATACCGAGGTTTGAGTGTCCCTTGCCCGATCCAAAGCCCGACATGTACGAGTACCCGAAGCCAATATTGAAAAAATGCGATCAGACTTATGACGAAAATCTTTACAAAAATGGAAGCTTTTTTAACTTCGAAGGAGTCGAAGTCGACCGAGACGAAAGCGATAGCGAATGTGAAAATGTATTTAGTATGGCATTAAGAGAGATGAAGGAAAAAAATCAACAATGGACCAGAAATAATACAAATGAGTCTGCTTTACCAAAGTTTAATTACGTAAGTCGCGTATTCGATGACTTAAATTCAACTTACTGCAATACAAGCATTAATACAAAAGCGCTGGCCGCTAAGTATTTAAATGATACCAGTGCTCAATCGATACTTCTTCCTAAATTGGACACTAACAATTTGTTTCAATTATACAATCCGAACAAAGAGACAAATAGGAAAATAATAATGAGAAAAAGTGTTAGTAGTTGTAGTGGTCAAGATAGTGGTAATTTTGAAGAAGACAGTGAAGATGATGATATATGGTTGTTTGGCAAGCCGACTTTGGATTTTGATAATTCAATGGGACGAACCAATTTTTTAGTAGATGGAAAACAAATAGATGAAGAAGATGACGATTATGTTCTGGATATTGACAAGCTCAAACAACTGCCCAAACTTTTATAGTTTTTTTTTTGTTATTACTTTAAAAAAATAAAATAAATTTTGATTAACATTTTTATTTTTAAATTAATTTAATCTGCTAGAAATCAAGATTTAATTTTTAACTGACAAACTTCAAAAATATTTTATTTAAAAACAATTAGATCTCAATTTTTTCAAAAATATATTATCAATTAGGACTACTAAAGTGTTTTTGCTGAAATCAATAATCAGAATCTTTTTTCTAGTTATAAGTTTTGTAATTTTAGATAGGAAACATTTTTAAATAACAATATTTTTAAACTTTTTCAAAGAGAATATTTTGTGCTTCATGTAAAGCTGTTCTATCTTTTAATGCTTTAAGAATAAATTATTTTAAAAAATCTATCAATCTTTTTTTTCAATATGATTAAGTAAAATTTTATTTATACATCAAATTTGAGCGCAAAAAGTTCTGTGTCTACGTGTAGGGCGGTGCCCAAGCCTGGCCGCTTCGAGCGTGCTCGATTTGTTTGACGGTCAAATCGACGGCTAAAAATTTGGACCGCTAAACTAGTGGTCCGACCATATTATCGGCAAAAAATTTCCAAAATTTTATATTAAAAGAAAATACCCTATTCCCTCGTTCGATTATGCTGCACCAGAAGTTAAGATACGCTTTTGGACCATGCACTAAAGTACTAAATTAAATTTTGAATGCAATTTTGAATGATGCGTTTAGGTCCGCATCAAACTCTGAAATTCTTAATTTAATGCATTATTAAGACTCAGTAAAGACAAAAAAAAAAAATTTTAAACTATGCATTTGGTACATCACCAACAATCAAGAACAAAGAATATTAAACAAATTGATTTTTTTTTATTTTTTTTTTTGTTAAAAATTTGTAATTTGTGTTTAATATTTGAAAATATTTCGTCACTTTAACACTCAAACACCAGAGGAGTTTTTTCGGAGCTTTATACTATATCTCTTATTTGTATTTGGTTAAATAAATTTAACCATTTTTTAAAACTTTTATTTGCAATCTGATATCTAAAATAAAAAGACATTAAAATCAATTTGATTTTATTAAAAAATATGCTTATTTTCATTGAATAAAAATTAAAAAGAAAGGTTAACACAAGGGGTCCAAAAAAACCCTCCTGGCTTTGAGTGTTAAATTAGAAACCTTAAAGAAGATTAAAAGATTTTTTCCTCAAATTTTTGCCACTGAACTGATCTGACTGCCAAATAGGCCGTCTGCCTTTTTAACCTTCCATCATAGGCGGTCTTTTTCGTGGTCAAAAAAAATATCTTCAACGATTGCTTGTACGGTTCGCAACATTATTGAGTGATTGTTTTAAAGATAATTTTTAAATATTTTCTTATAGCTTTGGAAATGGACAATTAGTAAAATAGTTTTATAAATTATCATCATTTTTGTTAATTTAAGATCATGCATAATATTTGCAATTTTGATTTAGTGAAGAGAATTTTTAAAATTTGTTCTTAAGAAAAAAGAGACTGAAAGTTTTCATTGATATGATATTGGAAATGTTAGTAAACAGATAAATGTTTTTAAGATTAAATTTTAAGTTTTAAAGTATTTAAATTAAATCAATCAGTTAATTAAATATTTTGAAAAAAGTTATGTTAATTTTAAAATATGATCTGGATTAGATCACATGTTAAAGAAACAAAGAATATATATACAAAAATAATTTCAAAACCACTCAGGTATTTAATGGTTTTGCTATATTAAATATTTAAATTTCAATTTTAATCTTTATCGATATATTTTATCAAACATTTAAAAAAAAATAAATAAAAAAAAATTCTAATTTATTTCATTTTTAAGTTGAAAATATTTGCACAAACAAGAAACATGGCTGTATATATGTGCTTTTACTTAAATTAACCTTCACATTGCATATTCATTACTTAGTTAATTTAGAACATTTTTTCAAATTTCAAATTAATTTTTTAAATTACCAATACTCAAAAGATATTTTAGTCTAATAGACATTCCAGATTTAATAAAATTTATCTTTTTATTTAGAGGAAAAAATGCCACTTTCATGCAGATTTTACAAGCACAGGTTTCCAGACACTGATGAAGTAGTGATGGTAAATGTGCGTCAAATAGCCGAAATGGGCTCTTATGTTAACCTTCTCGAATACAACAAAATTGAAGGTATGATTCTGCTCAGCGAATTGTCCCGTAGACGTATCCGTTCCATAAACAGACTTATCCGCGTAGGTCGAAACGAAGTAGTTGTTGTGATTCGTGTTGATAAAGAAAAAGGTTACATCGATTTATCTAAACGTAGGGTCTCGCCCGAAGAAATAATGAAATGTGAGGAAAAATTTGCGAAAGGAAAAACTGTCAACAGTATTTTACGCCACACTGCCGAGGTCTTAAAAATGGCCACTGATGAAGAATTCGAAAACTTATATGAACGCACTGCGTGGAAAATAGACGACAAATTCAAAAAACCAGGCCATTCTTATGAAATTTTTAAACAAAGTGTCACCGAACCGTCTATTTTGGACGACTTGGACATTCCAACCGAATGGAAAGAAATTCTAATGGCAAATATCAGAAGACGTCTGACACCCCAAGCTGTTAAGTTCAGAGCAGATATTGAAGTATCATGTTATAGCTATGAGGGCATCGATGCTATTAAAAGAGCATTAAAAGAAGGTCTTACTTTATCAACCGAGGAAAAACCGGTTAAAATAAATCTGATTGCTCCTCCAACTTTTGTCGTCACATCTACTAGTTTAGACCGTGAAGAAGGCATTAAGCTTTTGCAAAGTGTTATAGAAAAGATCCAAAAAAGCATTGAATCACAAAAAGGCAGATTTAAGGTAAAAATGGCACCTAAAGTGGTCACAGACTTGGACGAAGCTGAGCTGGCCAAACAATTCGATCAATTAGAAGCGGAAAATGAACAGGTCGCAGGTGATAGTGAAACTGAGTCCGATGAAGATGAAGAAAATGATTTAGAAGATGAAGACCAGGCTAAATACAAAGAAGAAAGAAAATCAAACAAAGCTCGTAATTTAGAAGAAGCTTTTAGTGGACTGAAAGTTAGTCAAAAAGATGTTGAAGACGATGATAACTTTGATGAATAAAATTTTTAGAAAATAAAGATATTTTAATTTTGGAGAAAAATTATTTTTTTTCTAAAGGAAATAAGGAAAATCAACTTAATAGTTTATCTAATAAATAATAGATGAAAAATAAGCATTTTTAAAATAATTATAAATTTAATTAGTGACTAACTATAAAATATATGTCAGTGAGAAAAAGGAAGGACGCTAACTTAAAGTTTTTTTAGTGTAAGAAAAAGAGAAAAAATATTTTTTTTGCAATTTTATATAAATTAAAGTTGTTTTTAAAATTTTTCATAAAATTGAAAGCTCAGGATAAAATTGGATATAAGGTTCCGCAACCCATAAATCCTAGTTTTTTTAAATAACTTATGGCCAAAATTTTTTTTTATTATCACATAAGAATAAATAGCCATCGGTTCAGGCGTTAAAAAAAGTTTCACAAATAAAATTTTTTTTAAAATTATTTAATTTTTCATAAAAATCAATCTAGTACAATTTTAAACCATAATATCATAATTTTGACATACTAGGGTTTATGGGTTACGGAACCTTAAAAAAACTTAAAGATAGTTAAGAAAATATATTTTTATAAAAAATGGATTAAATTTTTTTTAAATTAAAATCATAGCAATGACTTAAATTAGCTAAATTTAAACACAATAAGTCTTAATAAAAATAAACTTAAAATTTTTTAAAATTGTTTTGTTATAAAGCTGAATTAAAGTCCTGGTCATAGTGAAAGTGAGTTACAGAAGCTGCAATTACTTAATCAAATTTAATTTAGTTTAAAACCTGAATCAATCAAATAGTAAAATGTAAAATTTATTCTTAACATTTATTTTTTAAGAATCAGGACAACTGACAATAAGCAGTCTTTTTTCTCAATAAAGTCTTCTATCCTAAAAAATAAAAAATTTGTTGCCTGAATTGAGTTCTAATTTAATTTTTATTTTTTTAAATTTTGTGAATATAAAATGAAAAAAATACTGATAATCCAATTAGTTGTAATCAAGCTACAATTTGAATAATAAGATACATATCCGGTTGGCTGGTGTCATTTCGTGAACTATAAAATGATAAATAACGGCAAAAATAAGCGGATATTACGTAAAATGTCCAATTAAGATAAACAAAAAATATTGACGTATGGTTCGTTTTAGTAAACTTAATTTAACTTTTTGATCAAATTGAAATAATCATAGTAAGAATTTGTTTGAATCATAGTAAAAAATTGAAAAAAAATTTAAAATTTTTTTTTAATTTTTATTTTACTTTTTTAAATTGTTGCTGGTTAAAACAAAAACTCAAATAATAGAAATGGAGATGGAAAATAGATTTTAATTCAACAAAATAAAAAATTTGATTTAATTTTAACGCTATCTTAAAATTCATTTCTCAAAATAATATAAAATACAAAATAACAAAAAAGTTATTAATTTTTTGCTTTAGAATCATACGTTATAGTTGGTCTTCATTTTTTGGTATATTTCTGTTGAGCAATTTGTTGAGTCTGCTTACTTACTCTGCAACCTCCTCCATCTTTCTTTTTAAAAATTCCAACTAGACTTTATTTAATGCTAATGTAATAGCTATTTCGCATTCTCTTTTTCATGTCTCGAGTAATTCCTGTTTAAGGTTTTCTATATCTCGAATCAAATCAGTTAGTGTTGTTTGTTTGGCGTTTCTTCTATTTGTTCTTGTATGATTTCATAAACGCTTTTAAACACGATTCTTTTTCATCGCTTGATTTAAGCTTCGTTCATTGTAGTTCAAAGTCTTCAAAAGGAGAATCAGCACTTTTTTTTGCTTGAATATTGGAACGTTGCTTTTGTGCGATTTTGAATTTTGACCTTTTTTAGGGTTTTTATTCTGAACAGCTTTGATGTAGATGAATTGTCCATATAGTTGTGCACTACCAATATTTCCAAATTATTTCGAACTGATTTTATAGTTTAACAGAATTTTAAACCAGATTATTGTTACTGTGTACAATTTGCAAGTTGGAAATTTTTTATCAAATTTGTTTGTCTGTTTTATGTTTCATTAAATTGTATAGTTAAAGTTATATCGATTTTTAGGCTTTTCTCAAAATTGTTAATTCATATTATATAAAAGAAGGAGCGTTGAGTCAAAATTTTTTCTTGTTCTTTATCGTGATAATACATGCTCTAATAAAATAGGTCACTAATTAGGTAAGTATTTTAGAATGACTTACCAGGAGAAAAACTACTATTAAATTTAAATTTTTTATAGGTTTCTCCAAAATTATTTTGCCTAACTTACAATCAAATAAAGTAAGTAAATTAGATAAATCCCTAATTAAAAAAATTTGAAAAGTTGATTATTATTTACATTAGAAAAAAGAAAATCTGCCTTTGTTTGGTTCATTATTCACTTCTCTGAACCTTATCAGCATCATCAATTCCATCTGAATCACTTGACGAAGAGCCCACAATTAATTTACACTAAATCATTAAATATTTAATTCCTAAACAGACTCAAGGTTCATACTGTTTTGAAAAAAGCGCGTTAAAATTCGTCTTAGTTTATATAGTTTATAATTCAAACAAAATATTTCTTATGATTATATTTTTCTCATATTGCATATTCAAATTAATTATTCGACAAAAAATTTGTCTTTTTCTCATTACATTTTTCTCATATCTAATATAGTGCCGTTATTAAAGTAAGCTCTTTCAATTGATTATTTTAATTGATACAGTCTATTCAATTAACAATTGATTCTAAAATTCTACAAGCTCCTCAAATTAGTGAAAGCTTGTTTTGTAAAAGAATTCCTTGACCAACTTCAATAAGTATTCTTCAAAAGCCGTAAATAAGTACTGCATATTATAAAAACAATATAATCCATAATTTATCATTTCCGAATTAGTCGGCACAACACAATATAAAAAAAAATTTTGTTTTGCTTTCGTGTTCTATGACATATAAAAATTTTGTTGGATTTATTTTTTTTAAATATTCTTTTCTTCGAACAAAAAAAGGTTGAATTGAATGGAACAATTGTTTATTCTTATATCAAAATTAAAGCAGATAAATTAAACATCAATAGTAGCCTTCATACACAAAATAAATATTTGTTTAATATTACAGAAAAGGGTCTATTTTTTATAATTAGGAGTCTTTATTTATTAATACTTCTATAAATTTAATCACTTTTGTTCACTTTATTTAATTTCTTTCTCAAAATTACTTCAGTCATGTTTCCTTTTGACCTGGTGATTAACTATATAAAAACGAAAGATTGGTATACTTATGATAAAAACTATGAAGTGACTCTTTCGTCAAGTCTTAATTTCTAAACAGTATAAAAAAAAATGCTCAACACCAGCACAGCTAAGAAGAATTTTAAAATTTTGGACAGAATGCTTGTTAAAGATTTTTCTGTTGCGCATTTGTCAGATCTCACAAGTGATAAACCGCAGTTGCTTGGTCCATAAATACCGCAAAAGTATAAGGCTTAGAGAGGATGCACAAAAGAAATACTAAACCAAGCTCTCAAAAAGAAAACATTTTTATCAGTAAATTGCGAATCAGTGGAACAAGCTACTAGAGGAAAGAGAAACTCAGCGATGTTGCATACAATAAAAGTATAAAAGCGCAAACCGTTGATAACAATTTTTTATTTGTAGAAAAAAAAATTAAAAATCTGAAATAAATTTTCAGTTAGCTTAAGATAAATTTGTCAAATAAAAACAAAAAGATAGTTAATTTGTTGAAGTATTTATGAATCAAGCATAAAGTAAACTAAAAGATATTAACAAAAGAGATTCATTTATTTGTCAAAATTTATTTATTTTAATTTTTATCATATTTAGACTCAGTTAGTCTATGGTCAGTTTTTTTAGTGTACCTATTTGCAAGTGTTTAACGATTTATTCAATAAATTTGATTTTAATATCTCTCACTCTTAAATGAAAAATTGAAAAATCGTATCCCGACACTGATTCCAGATGATTTCAAATATTAAACTTAATTTTAAATCAATCTTTAATCTTTGATGCAACTTCCTGTACTGGAAAAAAATGATTTTAAATGATTTCTATTTAAATTAAATTAATTTTTTCGCACAAATTAACAATTAAAAATGTTTTTTTCAATTCTTAAACTTGACTTGACATTTATAAATTCTCATTAAGTCTAAAGATGGTTTAAAAAAGTAAAGTCACTCCAGAATTAATTAATTTTCGAACAGCCAAAAATGGAAATATAAAACTAAATAGTCAAAAAAATTATTTATGTGAATAAGCTTTAATTTTTTTTTGTTAGCAAGGGTATCACATGTTGAGCATAATTTAAAATATTATTTCTTATTCATTTTGCTACTCAAATATTCTATTTTAACTGAAATGTTGGTTTAAAAATTATTATTTTTTTTTATCATAGAAATTTTCAATCTGAATTAATTAAACTTTGAATCCAGTGGCTATCAGAATTTATCATTTATTCGTCTGAAAACATGTCTATTATTTTTTATGATAATTTAGGCCAACTCATCGCCAAAGTTTAAATATTGAATTTTTTTTCCTATAAAATAGAAATAGATCAGGGACTTTATCTTAAAAAAATTTTTCGAAATCGACTAGACTAGGATAAAAAAAATAAATTTAACATTTTAATCAATTTTTTTTGCGTGGTAAGAATTTTCATAATTTTACCATATACCTGAAAAATAAGGAATAATTATTTTATCATTAGGCATTTTTCACGATCTAAAGGTAGAAGTGTTTGCTCATTACAAACTTTAAATATCAACTTTCCTTAAGGTTTTTAGAACAAATTATTATAATAGACTGGAAGAAATTACCTTTTTTGATATTAATTTAATTTCAAATTTCAGAAACTATTCAAATTTTATTTTTTCTCAGATAATTATACAAAAAAATAATTATCTTACCAACTATTTTATATAAGATGGCATAGAAAATTCTCATTATTGTTTTTTCAACAAAAGATAAGCAACTAGTTTTAGGACTCGAATTTAAAGACGATGACTATTAATTTAGCTTTTGTTGTCTATGATTTATATTCAAATAGATTAGAAAATTAAAAAATTAATAGTTTTAGAATAGTTTTTTCAATCATTTAAGAAAACTTAAAATAGGCCAAAAAAAGTACTCGAAAGTAGAAATTTTTGAGTATTCCTAAAATTCGATTTATTTTGAACTTATAGTTTGAGGTTAAATCAAGAGCTAAGCAGTGTGTAATCTATGTTTAAGCCTTCTATGGTTAGATTGGTTACCAAAACTTAATAACGCTTCATTACTTTTTTTTTCGAGACTAATTTAAAGGTTCAAATACCGTTTAAAACAATAAACAAACTTAGATAATTAAACTCGGTTTATAGTTTAACCAAAATCACAAGTTTTCTTAAATTATAATCTTTTAAAAATCATGTGATTTGAGAGTTGAATTTTGTTTCTAATTTAAAAAACACAAATACATATTTTAATATCCAAGATTCAATTCTTTTTTTTTAGGTCTAAACAAAAAAGAATATTTTTTTTTTCATTTGTTTTTTCTAATTTGAAGAGATGTTCAAAGTAGCGTATAGTAAATACAAAAACGTTACTCCTTCGCTTATCAAAAAAGAGGTATCAAAGAATTTAATTAAATAAAGCATAACTTTTTCAATTCAAATTTATTGAAGCAAAACTTATCCGGAGTATCAACAAACAGACTTTCAAACACAATTGGTAGTTTGATTAACTGCAGTTTAGATCACATAACATTCACATTTGACAGCGCCTCAGGAGGAAGTTTGTGCACAATCAAACACGATGACCTGCTAAAACGAGCTACTTTTAACAATGAAATGTTTTGTGTGGTCCATGCCCATAGTGCACCTATTACGGACATTCAATACAACACGTTCAATCAATCTTTAGTCGCAACATGTGCACTTGACTCAGTAATTAAACTCTGGTCTGTGCGCGAAGATCCAGAATTGAACATGTGCAAAATGGAATCTTTAGCCAGCATTCCTATTTCGGAAAACCGAAGTGACTGCGTTCAATGGAACCCAAATGTTGACGGAATATTCGTCTCTAGCTCATTGAATACTGTTTACTTGTGGGATGTGAATGAAGGCCAAGCATCTAATGTTCAAACTATTTGTCCACACAGTGAAGCAATTCAGGGACTTTGCTGGAAAAAAGATGGCTCTTTGATTTGCACAGCGGCTAAGGATAAAGTGATGTGCATCACAGATCCTCGAAATACAAATACAAATCAGAATTTGGTAATTATTTTAAATATAATTAAAGAGCTAAAAAAATACAATTTAAGTCTAATTAAAAAAAAAAATAGCAACTAAAGTATGGCCCTTAACGATAAAAATTTATTTATTTATTTATTATATCCTTTTTAGATTTAAACTAATGACTTGTTTAAGAGTAACTAAAAAACATAATAGATTAGTAAAAATTATTTATTTTAATTTGATAACTAAATTTTTTTGGTGATGCCATATTTGGGGATGTATTTAAAAAAAGCAATAATTAAAATATGTTCAAAATTTAATTTTTAATGATAATATGTCTTTTTTAAATTAGTCAATCAGGTTCATAGACTCAAATAAATAAAAAAATAACTGGACATAGTATTTCTAATGTACATTCAATAGTTAAATTTTTATATTTTTAAAAAAAACCTGGCTTTTTATTAAAAGATATTAAATTCAAAATTTTTATTCATATTAACTAAATCTCAATTAATTTAAAGAAAATTCAAAATTCGAAAACATCCAACAAGGACACTAAAGTTGTTTGGTTAGGAACATCAGATTGTATAATGACCAGTGTTTACACGCCAAGTTTCACACGTGAGATTCATCTTTGGGATATACGAAATACATCTGAACCAGTACACGAATCCAGCATTGATTCAGGAAATAATGTTCTCAACCCTTATTATGATCATGACACTTCAGCTTTATTCCTTGTAGGAAAAGCAGAAACAAATATAAAATATGGTGAAATACTTTGGAAAGATTCATGGACATTTGCCCACAATAGCACACAGCACATTGATGATCAAATAAAAGCCACTTGCTTACTTCCTAAATATGGACTGAATTTAATGAAATGTGAAATAGACCGTTTGATTTTGTTAACTCGAAATTCAGTATATCCATTGCCTTATATTGCACCACGAAACGACAAGAGTTGCTTTCATCAAAACTTATATCCCGATACATTTAATGTCTATAAGCCAGGATGTACAAAAACTGAGTGGTTAGAAGGAAAAAATTCAGATGCTTTAAAAGCACCATTGAATTTGATTAGTCAAAAAAATTTAGGCAAAAATGAAGAAACAAGTCAAAGTGCTTCGTTGGCTTTTGTAGATCCACCTTCGGTTCAGGCTGTCAAAAATTCTGATCCGATTGTCTCTGTTTTAGTTCCTTCAATTAATCAGCAATCGATCAAAATAACACCTTCAAACACTGATCACAATAAAACAGAAAAGCAAACTGAAGACGCTTCTTCTGATAAGGAAAATAGTCAAAAAAAAACTGAAAATGTAATAATAAGATCGGCTTTTAATCAGAGTCTTCAGCCAAATCCTAAACCATTAACACCATTGGCCGCTCAAAGTCGAACCTCCAAAGTCAAATCTGTATTTTATCAGTCTAAGTTTAAATACATAAATGGAAAAACTGCTAATAAAAATGAGCACATAACAAACATTAGAGGTTTGAGTAGCATGTGGTCGGCTGAGTCGAATGGTTTTCAAATAAACACTCGACATGCTGCATTTTTTGTCAGTGGAAATTCAGGCCAGATTGGTGTTGTTCAAGTAAATATTACTTTTTGAACTAAAAATTAATTTAAAACCCATAAAAATTTTTATTAATTTATGATTTTTTAAAAAAATAATTTAGCAAAAAATATTTCTTTGATTTATTACTTTAGAAATAGGTTTTATTAAGTTGAGTAAAATTGTTGAGTATAATAATTAATTTCTAAATTTTTTAGTTGAACAAAGTGGGAAGATTGGACGATACTTTCAATAATACAATTGTGAACAAAGTTAAATGTTCTGATTTTCAATGGGATCCTTTTGAAGAAAATACACTGGCAGCAGGTTTGCTTTTAAAATATAATATCATATTTCCTAATGAAACCATTTTATAAATTCATTAATTTTTCGAGTTTTTTTTTTAAATAAGGCTTCAACGTTCTTTAAAACAATTAGTTGAGCTAAGTTTAGTTTATTGAATAATTTATTTTTTTATTTATTCGATTAAATTAACCTTCTTAGAAGGAGAATTAGTACATAAAAAAATTAAGAATAGAATTAAGTCACTGATGTAAGAAAATAGAAATTAAATAAGTTAGTAAAAGGGGAGATCACATTTAAATATAAATAACACAATTAATGACATACTCCGTGGATTACAGCACTATGTCTGTAAATTACTTTTTATATTATGAAACGATTAAATGAATATGAAAAAAAAAACAAATAAAACTTTTTGTTTTTTTTTCATATTCATAACATGTTGTCGTAATGTCGTAATGATAATTTTGGTTATTTGGCTTCTTATGTATGCATTTATTTATTTATTTGTAAATCTGTATCGAGCGTTAGCTCCTTCAGAGAAAAATAAAAAAATAAAAATAAAAATAAATAAAAGAAATGATTAAAATAAAAGTTACTGAATAAAATAAGAATTAAAAAATATAGTTAAATAATTGAAATTTGAAAAGGAAATAAAAGAAAAAAAAAAAAATATTTTTTTGAACACCAAAGTTACAAAAGTTATATCGGTTTAGTTTTCAGAGAAGAAAGAGTTTATGACAAGGTAGCAATTACACAATGGGGTTGGATAGTTTACAAATCTAGATTCGAAACCTCGTCTATACTCATTTACCAGTCTAAGAAGTAATGGAACAGAATTAGTAAGTCCAGCCCTAACATATCTTTCGCTCAATTCAAAAAGCCGGTTCGAAATTGTATGAAATTTTAATTTCTTTTGGGCCTCGTGGTATAAGATGCTTGTGGGGGTGTCAAATCTTAGTTTAACACTAGAACGCCCGGGGGTTTTTTAAACCCCTTTTTGATTTTAAAATGTCAATAAAAATTTTTCTAAGAGGAGTTTTGTCAAAATTTTTTTTTTCCTTAATTGAAAATGTAAATTTAATTATTATTTTATTTTTGAAAATTAAAAATTATAAATATTAAATGTCAAAAAAAAAATATATACATAAACGCCCGGAGGGGGTTTTTTAAACCCCTTTAAAATTTTACCTTTTCTATAGCTTAAAATTAATAAATTCTTAGAATAAAATAATAAAAACTTATATAAATGCCAAAAAGGACTTCAGCTTTACGTTCTTTGGAACAGCTAACCAAAGCAAATGATGCAGATTCAGATGCTTCAGGAGACTCTGATTATGAAAATAAAGACTTTTATTCGTAAGTTGACTATGTTGAATCTGACGATTCAACAAACGATGAATGCGATAACCAAAGAGATGTCGACATTGATTCTTTCGAGTGTGCAAATGGTGACCAACAAACATCTGGACAATCTGGAAATGAAGATAAAAC